>JAIUZE010069162.1:0-37647 GCA_022085475.1 Heliosperma pusillum
TGGCCAGACTCCCGGAATCGCATTTTCCAGTTCGACATGCGATAAACGTTTCGCATCCAAGACTCGGTCATCAAATGACTCCGAGTACCCCAATTCGTAGAATAATTCACGAAAGAGGCGGAAAAGAGCTCAAGCCTCATAACAAGCGGTACGCTACATGCAAATAACACCACCTCGCAAGTACACAACATTTGACGGCCGGGTCGATCAACGCAAAGCGTTCAACTCCCAACAACGTCGTCTTATGCCCACTACACATGCAATTAAGCAGTAGGATACATCCCCGTTCCGACATTCCAGCCTTACGAACGTAGAGGTAGCCAAGGGAATGAGAGTACAAAGCACATACCAAAATAGTGCTCAAACCGTAACATTTGTAAAAACCGACTCAAAGTGGGACATACCAAAAACCGTCACAAAATATGAGAATAGGGAATTATATAAACTTAACTATGATAAAAATGAATCAATACATGATACATAAGCATTAGAACAAGTTTATGAAGCATAATGAATAAAAACATAGATCACCTCTCCAAAACAACGTTGTTTGGAAACCAACTAAAACAAGGGTCCACTTCAAACGGTCATAATTAGAGTTCTAGACATGCAAATGCAAAATTCCAAATGGAGGTGATAGCTTATCCTCTTACGGTTCCAACGGGATGTCACAAGCTCAAAACAAGCAAGTAACGAAGGAGATATGATCATTTTACGAAAAGGGGTCAGTGCAGGAAAACTGCAGTCGGCCGCGCGTAACGCAGCCAGTGCCACCGCGACGCAGCCTGCGTCCTACGACGCAGCTAGCGTCCCATGACGCAGCCAGCGTCCTTCACGGGATGCAGGCACGATCAAAACCAACATGTTATCAACAACAAAAATCCACATTTATCATCACAAACCATCAATTCTCATATCAATTAACAACTAACAACATCCATCAACAACAACACAAGTCCTAAGCATACTAACCATAATCTAAATACGATTACTAGCCTAGAAAACACATAAAATACGTAAATGATATCGAGTAACCCTTCACCGTTACCTTTATGCGTCTTCACTCCGCGTCAAGGTCCTCTTCGATTAGGAAATAGTCTTTGTCGGGATCTTGAAGGTCACCACCTACAAAATAGTTAATAAAAGATGAATTTACTTCACCTTGAGAAAGACGGAAAGTTTGAAAAGCGAGAAAGACGGTAATTTTATTACCAATACGGATAGAGGAAGCTAAGAGGGGAAGAATAAGACGAACTTACGTGAATTTGAGCAAGAAACGAATGAGATATAACGATTCAAAGATTGGATGAAAATGGAGGCAAGGTTTTGATTTGGGTTTCTTAGTGATGAAGTAAGTTGAGTTGTGTGAGGAATGAAATAGGTTAAGAGGGAGTATGAGGGAGTATGAGGAAAAAGTCAATAAAAAGTCAAAGGCGACTTAAGACGGGTTTTACTTGAAAACTCGCGGAAATTCCAAATACGAACTCGGAAATTCTAAATTCGACTCGGAAAATTAAATTCTAAATTAAAACTTAATTTCGCTGAAAAGTATCCGTAAAATATTTTCACTATAAAAATAGGGTACATTTCCGGGTGTTACATTAACCATTAGTTCATTAATAATAATAATAATAAATTGTAGTAACAATGAACCAAAATCTAATGTTACAATATCCAAAACATAAAATTAATCATCAATGATTGACAAGTAATGAAAACTTTTACGCAATAAAATCGGAATTCATCACTTATAATCATATAGGATCTAGAAATACTGAATCTTAATCAAATTTAGATCTAGAAAACCATTTTCTAGTCTAAAAACAAATACATGAAAAATCACACAAGTACTCAATTATTATATTGATTAATACATATATGCAATATTGGCTCTGATACCAATTCAAGGAAAAACTAGATCTAATAAGGCGGAATAAACAAAACTATTTCGTTACTCATTAGAAAAAAAAAGATCGAAATATTGCAACAAGAAATAATCGATGATAACTTGAGTTAAAGGTTTAACAAATTGTTCAAGTACAATCATTTTCGTGGCTCCGTCTTGAGACATAAGCCTCTATCGATAGTCCGCCTTATAATGATTGATAATATATGCTAGTCTAGTATTTGTAACACCCCCATTTACCCGGCCAAGGTAAACGAAAGGGTTTTCAACTCTTTTCCCGAGGTAGTACACATCACGACGTTAATTCCAAAATAATTAGTTTACGTAATTTCCCATTCATGGACATGTTTTACGCTTTTATGGATATTTTTACATTGTTTTTCTACAACATGCCCTTTTTTAAAAATAAAAAAAAAATTTCTCTCCCCTCCTCTTTCCCTCACTAATTCATAAAATCTAACTAAATTCATTGTTTATATCCTTAATGCACATATTGAAAAATAATACTTCTAACTTTATGAACTATGCACTTTTTTTGGATAAAAATTATCTAACTACAAGTTGATTAGGCAAAGTTTTACAACTAGGATTTTATTGAAAAATTGGTGGCTGGAGTGAGGGCGGTTGGTCGTCGGAGGTGGAGAGGGCAGGGGCGGAAGATTGCGTAGGGGTGGGACCGTGTGGTTGTCGTGGTATTGGTGAAGGCGAGGGTTGCTGGTGCTCGATTAGTCGTGGATCTGGGTAGGTGAATTTGGGTAGGCCATAGGGGAGGGAGGGTGATGGCTAATATGCGGTGGGCAACGAGGGCGGCATGAGTGGTTGACGTTAGAAGTGCGCGACTGTGGAGGTAGGGGTGGGGAGGGAGTTGCATTGTGGCTGGGAAGACAGAAAAAGGAGGTGGTTGTTTCTTTTTTTCCATTTTTAAAATTGTACAGTAATTTGGTAAGAGTAGGGAAGTTGAAATGGGGGAGTAGAATTGGTAATCTATTCCATGATTTAGTAAATCATGTCCATGAATGAGCATAACCCTTAATTTATTTAATTAAGTGAATGATCAAAAGATACAATCCAAAATTCATTATATTACAAAATAACAATACGACTCAACTACTACACTAGGACTTGATAAGTCGTTCGCATCCAAGATCGTTGTCAAGAAACACAAGGATCGTCATCAACAAATACCTGCCAGAACAACTCACCAACACCGAAATTATGGTATGGATCACGGTATAGGTACAAAAAAAATCCAGCACACGGTGGCCAACATATACATAAACAATCACAACCGTATTATAATAAAAACATCACATATATTCGGTGCCGTCAAGTAGCGCACCCTGGTGCCATTAAGTAGCACCCCGGTGCCATCAAGTAGCGCACCAAAACAACCAATCGCGGTGCCATCAACTAGCACACTGTAGTGTCCAGGGCATGCCATAGACACAATGAGCCCTGCCTCAGCAGGTCATCACCATATGCACCGTCTCTTTAATGCTAGGACCATGAAGAGCGACGCACAGAATTTAGGGAGCCTATATCCCACTACCACTCCATATAAATACCTCCAATCACCATGATAGCAGTAAAGCCCTATTCATCTTCTTCTACCCTAATATTCATCCGTAGGGTCGTGGGCATATGAAAAAAAAAATTATGAAAACTTAACTACAGTTATTCATCACTCTTCCCTAATTCATTTCCTTCTTATTCATCTTGTTGAAACAAAAAATTAAGAAACTCGATTATGCATTTGTCCGCCACTTTCTTCTTCTGTGGTATTTTATATCAACTGTGTGCACTTGAGACAACGGAATTTAATCTAATTGAGAAAGCGATTCCTCCATCCTCACCGAGTTCTCCAACTCGGACCTGTTCCTCAAGTCGCCGTTTGACTCTAACCGTTTAAGTGTTCCTTGCGATGGTATGCTCCTCGAGTCATCTCAGTCTGGGTATTTACGCCTGAACCGATTTTTAGTCCGTGTTATTACTGTAACGAATTTGCCTAATATCATTCAGGTTGATTTTGGAATTACTTAGTAATTTCATTGTATGTATAATTTTTATTATGATTGTGCATTTAATGGTAAATTTTTTAATAATAACTGTCTAGTTGAATGGTGTACATCTTTGATGAAGTGTTTGGTGATTAATTTTTGAACTTCACTTTTTTTTACTTTATTTTTTTTTTGTGCTATGCGAATTAATGGCGAGATTTCGGATGTATTTTCATTTGTATTGAATTCTTGATAGAAGAACTGTGGCAGATTCAATGTTGTTATTTTGAATAGGCTCTTCATGTGAAGGATTACCAAGGCCCCTCTTTCGTGACCTGATCCGTGTTTTGATTCGGCCTGGTTGATAGGTCTTCAAGTCTGAAACACAGATATAGTGTGATTCTGTTTCATAAGGTATATTTACTTGTGCTGAAACCTCAAATTAGTAGTGAAGGACTGTAGGCTCTCTTCTGTTGCTGATTTCTAAATATTGCTTTTTTTGCTAATTGATGCTTTTGTTGTTAATTGATACTTTATTTGCTGGTAGTTTGGTAATTTAGTATAATTGATAATCAGTTTAGGTGTATATATAGTTTAATTTCACTCTTATTACCAGCTATCTTCTTAAGACATTTCGTTTATTGTCTAATGGAGTCATAAACCACGTTGTGAGTAAACAATAGTATAGTCAACACTTAGCACATAATGTCCTAATACTATCTTGCGTCCATTCTCAAATTAATGATGCGAACAAAGCCTTCAAGCTGCAATGCCGCATCAAGCTTAAGATTTAGAATGTGTCCTACTGCTATAACCTATAAAATGGAACACCTTAGGCTGTTGTCATTTGAAGTAATTTTCATATTTTGCATATAATACGTTTTGGTGATATAGTTATACTATTTGACGGGGTGACCCGTCACAAGCTTAAGACAGGTCAAACCCCTCTCATAAAAAATAAATGGGGGAGCAACTGGGGTAAATGGAGCCCCCAACTTGCTCTTTATGGGGTTTGACCCGTCTTAAGCTTGCGACTAGTCGCCCCGTCACAAGCAAGACATATTGTTATAACATATCTTAAAGGGCTTAAGCGAGTAGTATTATAATGCAATTTTAGCAACAGACACTCCTGATTTGAGTTTGCGACATTGAAATTTTTAGTTTTGTTCCTGGTATTGTCCGGGTATGTCGGAGACTTTTTTTTTTTTCATACATATTGATGTTTCTAATACTTGTTTTCCCTCTTTGTACAGGAGCGAGGCCATTAAATGGATTCGAGTTCGAGTACAAATTAGATATTCCTACGACGGAGTCAACTTAGAGGGTTATTATTTTGTTTAATTTATTTGTTTTATAATTAAACATTAGCCTCTTTGAAGCTAAATATAAATTTGAGATTAATTGATTTTGATAGTTGATGTTGATAATATAATTTGAAGTTGTAATATTCTCAGTTTTTGTAGCTTTTTAATAAAGTTTTATTGAATGGTATTTTTTTTTGTTTTCAGTTAATACCTAAGATACCGGTCTATTTGTAAAACTAGTCTCTTAGCATTGCTTAAAGAGACCAGTTTATTTGTAAAGCTGGTCTCTTAGCACTGTTGAAAGAGACTGGTAATAACAAACAACCGGTGTTTTAAGTATAGAGCAAAGAGACCGGTTTTAATAATAACAGGTCTTTCAATTTCACCAAAGAGACCACCTTTCTCCACCGATCTCTTAGGCTAAGACACCTGTGAGATATAGACCGGTTGTAGCCCAGTTTCTTAGGCCATTTTCAACCGGTCTCTTAGGGATTTTTTGTAATAGTGTTACCACTCAGTTATGTCGAAATTGGGAGTTTAGAGTGAATTATATACGAAAGACAAAGAAATCATACAATTACAATGACTAAAATAAGAATACAACGGATTACGGGATCTACGTCAGAAATATACTCAAAATGGAGATTTGAAGAAAAGGAAAAGGTTTGAAAAACTAAAAGACAGAGTAGGAGCGATAATACGACTAATAGTTAATTTAATTACGTTATTAAAGCTACGTCATCGCGAAAACAGAAGTTCAGGGGCAGAAGTCAACCCAGAACAGGCGCAGCAACAGATGCGTCCTCTGGAAGAGGCGCATGGCTTGTTGTGTCTGTTCTTGAGTTGAACTCTGACTGTGAAGTCGGAATCGCAAGCAGTTAACGTTGTTTTGTATATTTACGATGGATTATTGACCTATGACTCAAGTAGAAGTGATTTAACATATTAATTACATAATTTATATCAACAATGAATTCAGAGGCTTGATATGAACGAATCGAACCTCTAAAACTCAAATTTGATTCAAAGACGAAAACCCGCTAATATTGAATAATTAGGGATCTAAGTCAAGAACAAAACGTCTTATGTGAAAGATAAATACGATTTATGTACGAAGAAAAAAGAAAATAAGAAAAGGAAAACAGACACATAGAAACCAGAGGAAGAAGAAGAAGAGCAGGATCAGGCAGCCTCTGGAAGAGGCGCAACATGTGGTGCGACTCTTCGAAGAGGCGCAGATGCTTCTGCGTTTCTTCTCGACGTCTGATGACTACTAAAAAGATTTTGTTAAAAGGTTTTACTTTGAAATCGGTTTTGAATTTATTTCTGACATGGATCGAACGAATAAAATAAATACAAAATACAAAAGATGGGATTTACACCCTCATACTTATATGTTGACGAAACGAGATTAACTAAGTTACGTTTTAGCGATAGCTCGACTCGAATGCACGTAGAAAGTGCCCTCTTTAAAGGGCTAAATTGATTGATTAATTTATTGATTGTGTAGTAGTCAAATTGGGTCAGTCATGCAATAACGTGATGGTTACCCAGAAGGATCTGAGCTTACGTGGTCGATTGATCAAGCACGTAGATGTCGATAGCTTAGAGCAAGGTCTAGAAAGCAAAAAGAGAAGAGAAGGGGTGGAACACTCGCATGCCTTAAAAGTGAGAACGAAGCTCTTCTTTTATAGCAGAAAATACGAAGAGTTCAAGAACAACTGAACCTTATCCGAAAAACAGAGAAAACAGGCTGGGGAAGAGGCGCAACAGGAACTGCGATCCCTCGAAGAGGCGCAGCACCTGCTGCGTCATTTCCCCAGAGGTTTCCTTCTGCGGAAGGAAGATTCCCACATTTCCCATTACGGAATTGTGGTTGATCTATACTTCCCTTTTAAAAAGATACGAGATATATTTTATCAAAAAGATAGAATTTAAGGATTTACTAATATATCCATAATATTCTAGAGCGTTCCGACTTGGCGTTTTAAAACGGTTTCTAGAAAATGAAGCAGTTTTCGACCCGGACTCCAAATGAACTCTAATGACTGTCAAAACGACCGTACCGATGCATAGATGATGACCAAGGGGTATACACAAGTGTTTGAGCTATCACTTGACAAGAAACTTACAAACTGTCATAAATCTTTTCGCGTACCAAACATGCGGCTCAATCATCACTGGGTGGTTGGCGGAAGGTGTAGAAACGAGGTATCTACAGGTACCAGTCTCGAAGCCAACCGGATCCCATGCCAAACGTTGTGCCACAACCACACAAGTCCCTCCATACTCAAGTCATTAATGTGCATATCCCTCTTGGAGTGGGAAGCTCCAAGAGGCGACCCATGCGGAAGACGGTCTCCCAACCAGCTTCTGTCTCCTAAATAACAAGCAACCGGCCACGATCCGCCATGCCCTCTAACATACATGACAAATATAATAAAAGCACAATATCATTATATATGCAATTACCGACTCCACAAGTCATCACAATACAATATCATGTTATAATTTATCACCAACAGGTATGAGACTTACCCAAACCTTAATTACCAACTAACATCCAGTACTCATTATCATGTTACCATGGATTCTCAACAACAACATAAGACCATCAATGACTAACCATAACAATCATGTTATAATGTAATGACAACATACTAACGACACATGCAACCATCCTAGCTTATTGAAGCCGAGTAGGATTAACCTACCTTTTAGCATAATCCATAAGCTAGTCGTAACCACCAAGTAACCGTCTCATAAAACCGTCTCATCCTACATAAATCACATAATAACCATCATAAATCGTCCTACACTATAATACAACACAAAACCCCTTATTATTACCCATTACTTACCATATTATACATACTAATTTCTAATTAAACAACCTAATAAGAAACCCCAAAAAGTTAGAGTTCATAAGACTAGAAAAGGGTAGGGTTGAAAGAGAAAGCGAGCAACCCCTTAATCCAAAATTGAATCCCATAGTGTTTATAAGGGCTTTAGAGAGAAAGGAGAGGATTTAGAGTGAGAAGGAAGAAGATTGAATAAAAGAAAGGGTTGGAGGGTTCATTTAAACCGTCTTACCAATTGTACTCGGTCGAGTGCCAGACCACTCGGTCGAGTAACATCGCAGTTCTCAGCAATGACCAGGTTTTGTAAAGCTGTCATATCTCATTCGTTTCTGGGTCAATTTGGGTGTACGACCTACCGTTGGAATTGTAAGAGAACAAGCTATCACCTCCAATTGGAATCAAATCATTCTTATGTCTAGATTGCAAGTTATGACAGTTTTAAGATGACCCTTCTATAAACGGACATTATAACAACTCCATTAAGTCTAGTATGGGTTATACTCGGTCCCCTTATAGTCATACCTCACTCCCGAATAGACTCGTCAAACCCGAGGGTCCTCTCATGCATCCCAAACTCCCAAGGTTCCTTTGCGATTGATAAGTGAATATTTGTATGGTTTTATCCCCCGTTTTAGCTCAATTTCTATACGATTTATGCACTTTGTTAAGTGATTAACGAGCTAATATTGCTATTCTAGTTGTTTTGCATGTTTTGTCTCGTTTTATAGGAAATGAAGCGGTTTTGCTATATTTTCCTACTTTATGGAGCATAGACACTAGAGTACAAGTTTATGAGGAACCGATGATAGCCATTTCACGATTTGATTACGATTCCGCTACATCTTTCCTCAAGTGGATTTATCTTGGACTTTGGCTTTGAACTTCAAAAGGAAACATCAACCCAAGTCAAAGGAAGACTAGCCCAAACCCAATAACGTATTGCATTGACCAAGACCAAGGCATAGGATTCCGTGCCCAAGGTTGAAATTGGAAGAGACGGAAAAGTCCATCTTGCACACTTACCCGATCGGGTATGTTTGCTGCTTAGACGTTTCTTGGCTTTTCTTCTACCAAGCTTAAATGAGTGATTAAATGCTTTGTCTAGGGGATGAATCTGGACACATTTGACCAACCTCTCTTTAATGCAAGCCTTAATGGAGTGCTTTATTAGGTTGTCTAGGGGATGAATCTGGACACATTTGAGCAACCTCTCAACCCTATAAATAGCCTAGCCTCCACACAACTAAGATGTACAAAAACACTTCTCTTCTCTCTTTAGTTTAGTTTTTCTTCTTTCTCTCATCTTTCTTAGTTTAGTTTAGTTTTAGTTTTCTCTAGTTTAGTTTAGTTTAGTTCTAAGTTTGTATGGTTCTACTTGTAATTGGAACTCAAGTTTTCGGGTTTGTATTTCCTATTCAAGTTCTTGTTCCATTTCAATCTTTGCTCATCCCTTCCGGTAATCTTTATTCTCGTTTTACATTATAGTTTCATTTTCTTTTAGTATTTCCTTTATCATGTTTACCATTCTTAGTTTTATAATCTTAGTTTCCCTTTCATTGTTAATCATGCATAAGTAGTCTTTTTCTAGGGTGTAGGATAGCCATGTTAGATTGATTAAAAGATGATAATTGGATAAAAGAAATTGTGCCTTTAAAACGTTGTGTCTATGCATGTTTGGATTGTAACGATAGTTAACGATTTCTGGCCAAAATCATTGACTAGAATGGAATTCTTTTCCAAGGTAGAGATACGGGAATTGAATAGACAAAGCATGACATGGTAGATTAAGACCTAGTAAATCGCCTAAAAGCCTGCTAGACCATCTGATCTATGATTGTAATGAACACATCATTCTTACGAACTCACAATGAATTATTTGCATATCCTAAATCCAATTTCATCAATATGTTAATCTACATGTGTGAACCTACTTCCCTAGATTGTTTTCTTTATTGTATTGTTATCATATTATAGCACTTAGTAATTAGTGACAAACATTTGCCAATCGTACAAGGTAGAGTTCTAACCATAACTATTCACAAGTATCTCCCGTCTCCCCGAGATCGACCCCTTACTTCCCTAATTATATTAATTTGTTGTTAGCCTAGTCTGGGTTATTTATCTTTGATTAGGGTACGCGACAACCCGATCAAATTTTGGCGCCGTTGCCGGGGAGCACGGTTTTGTTTATTTGTGATTAGTAGAGTTTTACCTTGTCTTTTTTTTTTTTTTTTCTTCTTTTCTTTTGTCTCGAGGAACACTTGTTCCTTGCGATTTTTCTCACCTTTTCCTTTTAGTATAGTGACTCTTCTCAGGTAATAGGAATATTTTTTTTTCAAAGGGATTGCATTATTTTTTCTCAATGACTATCTATTTCCAAACTCCACAATGCGAGAATGAGCCTTTCCATGAATACCTCGACCGATTTTATAGCTATTCTAACCATATTATCTCTCTTGGGTATACCCTTGATGAGACCTATATGAGAGATGTCGTGCTTCATGGAATGCTCATTGAGTGTCATAGCCTGGCTATGCAATAGAGTGGTGGAAGTTTTTATCAGAAGAGAGGAAAGGACTTTGGATTTTCTTGGACTTTATGGCATCCCAATCTTGGGATGAAACGCACCGGCGGTTGAGAATCCAAAAGCAAATCAATGAAATCATGGCTCAAATTCAAATGCTCAAAGGGCAAAAGGAAGAACCCACGTTTAAAAAATGTAAGCCAATCAATTTTCCTTATGCTTTTTCACCCTCCCCATGTGAGTCTATTTTCTCCTATGCTTTTTCAGCCCCCCATGTGAGTCTAATTCTCCCCAATCATATGAATTAATAGATGACGATGATGATGGTCCAACCTTTTCTATTGAAAGTCACTCTAGTGTCGTTCCATTTGACAATTTTGAGACCCCCATTATTGATATTGACCATATGGTAGTCGAGACTTTAGACAAGGATGTTGTTAAGCCCATTTGTGACTCCAATGGAGAGTCGTCGATCGAGTCATCAGATTTCTTTGAAAATCCCTTCGCTAAGGATATTCCAGATTTATTTGAAAATGATACTGGGTTTTGTGAACCTAGCCTTGAAATTAAGTGGGATCAACCACCCATTTTTGATTCCCAATCCTTTGATTCACCCTACCCCCAATTAGAGTCCACTAATGATATTTTGGGAACTAATTGTTTGTTCCATGATCTTAAACATTTCACTCCATCTCTCACTGACGAGTGGAGCAGTTCAGTGGTCATCTATGAAGTTTGTCATGCGCACAATGATAAGATATATCAATTCTTACCTTCAATATTTCATGCCTATATCTTGTCAATTGCTTACATATGTTTTTGTATAGCTCATGCGCAGGTATATGATCGACTTTTAAGGGCATTGACATGCTTTTTAAGGCACAAAGAATGATTTTCATTAATAAAGAGTCTAGCAAGACATTCAAATAAAGCTTCGCGGGAGGCAACCCGTGTTTTATTATATTTTTGTTATGAAATAAATTATTTTTGTTGGACAATTTAGTAATGTTAATTTTTAAATAATTCAATTGGTTTTGGTTCTAATAGCTTTGACAATAAGACAATAATTTTATCTAGTATTGTAGTAGCTTGTTCATCACAGGTACTTTGGTGCTTGGGTTGTACTTTGCCCCCGTTTTCAAGCTAGCTTGGGGGAGATGCTGCACGGTTGTATGTTCTCTTTTCTTTCTTTACCATTTTGTTGAGTCGTCCCCCATTCCTTTGTTGGTTATGTTGTCCTTCTTTGTGTTTTCTGCGCTTAAACCCGTTTCGCACATTGAGGACAATGTGTTATTTTAGCTTGGGGGAGGGATTTAGTTTGTGTCGTTGTTTATTTAGTCTAGTTGTTTATTGAATTTGAAAAATCCAAAAAAATCCAAAAAAATCAAAAAAATTAAAAAATTTAATAAAAGTTGTGTGTTTTGTCCACCCAATTGTGTTGTGCATAATGTCATTCCTCAATGCATTTCCCTTATTGTAGCTTTTTAGCCAATGTTTCACGCTTTTGACGGGATTTTGCATACATGGGGATGTCTCGTACACAGTGGGTGAGGGATTGATTTTAGACTTATTAGGCTTGATCTTGACTTTGGCAAACTACATATACGGTAAGGTAGAGCCCCCAGTGATCGGTACATCTATACCTGATCCCAATTAGGTGTGTGTAGTTTCTCCTTATGATTGCGTCACATCAAAAATGCACAAGTATGGTTCTTATTTCATTCCCATAAGCATTGCATTCATGATTCACTAAGATTTGAAGCCTTTTTCACTTTGAATTACCCCTCAAAATTAGCCCCTTCATACAAATGCTTCACAAAATAATAGCTACACATAAAAACTGCCTACCTTTTGAGCTAGTAGCTAGACTATGGTGTATGTGTGATCTTTTGAGAAGATTTGTTCTTTTATGTCAAAGTGAATTTGGGAGAACCAAAATATCCAAAAAGTGATGTTATGTTCAGAAAAAAAAGAAAGAAAAAAATGAAATAGAAAAATGAAAAAATTGAAAAAGAAAAAAATCGAAAAAAGAAAGAAAAAGAAATAAAAGAAGAAGTTGTGAGTATCTCCTCAAAATGTCAATTCAATGTTTAGAAGGAGTTCACTCTTGTGTTTCGTGTGTAATAAGCCAATCCGTTTCTTCTGGCTTCGTTATTCGTCTTTTGGGAATTAATCAAAAGTTTGGATTGAGTATTCATTTATCATTGGTCAGTTGCTAGCTCATTCTAACCTTCACATGACCATAACTGTTTGTCCACCTTTCACCCATTTCCCAAAGCCTTTTTCCTATCTTTTCGGCTTCTTTTCTATGTGCATTATGATCTTTGACTTGTGTTTTGAATTGTTTACCATATTAGATTGCGGGCGCATTTTCATGAGTCGTAGATAAAAGAGTGCCACTCAAATATAAAATAATATTTCCTTGATTTATATAAAAATTTGAGTGTTGAGTGCACCGTGAGAGTCCATTGTCAAAAGATCATGCAAGAGCTGAAAAGTCTATTTGATGTTCCTTATGCTGCGCCGTTATGTAAATCTCAACCATGTTTTGCATTTTCCCTGTGCCCACGTTGTTTCGGGATGTATTTCATTGTGCTCTATAAGCTACTTGATGGGATTTGCATTTGGTTGGATTGATTGTTGCTCGTTGCCCTTGTCCTTGTCATGTTTGTTATTGCATGCTTGCTTGAGGACAAGAAAGGGTTTAGCTTGGGGGAGTTTGATAAATGAATATTCGTATGGTTTTATCCCCCGTTTTAGCTCGATTTCTATACGATTTATGCACTTTGTTAAGTGATTAATGAGCTAATATTGCTATTCTAGTTGTTTTGCATGTTTTGTCTCGTTTTATAGGAAATGAAGCGGTTTTGCTATATTTTCCTACTTTATGGAGCATAGACACTAGAGTACAAGTTTATGAGGAACCGATGATAGCCATTTCACGATTTGATTACGATTCCGCTACATCTTTCCTCAAGTGGATTTATCTTGGACTTTGGCTTTGAACTTCAAAAGGAAACATCAACCCAAGTCAAAGGAAGACTAGCCCAAACCCAATTACGTATTGCATTGACCAAGACCAAGGCATAGGATTCCGTGCCCAAGGATGAAATTGGAAGAGACGGAAAAGTCCATCTTGCACACTTACCCGATCGGATTTCCACTTACCCGATCGGGTATGTTTGCTGCTTAGACGTTTCTCGGCTCTTCTTCTACCAAGCTTAAATGAGTGATTAAATACTTTGTCTAGGGGATGAATGTGGACACATTTGACCAACCTCTCTTTAATGCAAGCCTTAATGGAGTGCTTTATTAGGTTGTCTAGGGGATGAATCTGGACACATTTGAGCAACCTCTCAACCCTATAAATAGCCTAGCCTCCACACAACTAAGATGTACAAAAACACTTCTCTTCTCTCTTTAGTTTAGTTTTTCTT
Source organism: Heliosperma pusillum (assembly GCA_022085475.1). Lineage (NCBI taxonomy): Eukaryota > Viridiplantae > Streptophyta > Magnoliopsida > Caryophyllales > Caryophyllaceae > Heliosperma > Heliosperma pusillum. The sequence goes on from JAIUZE010069162.1 coordinate 14,030, forward strand.
CTTTCTCTCATCTTTCTTAGTTTAGTTTAGTTTTAGTTTTCTCTAGTTTAGTTTAGTTTAGTTCTAAGTTTGTATGGTTCTACTTGTAATTGGAACTCAAGTTTTCGGGTTTGTATTTCCTATTCAAGTTCTTGTTCCATTTCAATCTTTGCTCATCCTTTCCGGTAATCTTTATTCTCGTTTTTACATTATAGTTTCATTTTCTTTTAGTATTTCCTTTATCATGTTTATCATTCTTAGTTTTATAATCTTAGTTTCCCTTTCATTGTTAATCATGCATAAGTAGTCGTTTTTCTAGGGTGTAGGATAACCATGTTATATTGATTAAAAGATGATAAATGGATAAAAGAAATTATGCCTCTAAAACGTTGTGTCTATGCATGTTTGGATTGTAATGATAGTTAACGATTTCTGGCCGAAAATCATTGACTAAAATGGAATTCTTTTCCAAGGTAGAGATTACGTGAATTGAATAGACAAAGCATGACATGGTAGATTAAGACCTAGTAAATCGCCTAAAAGCCTGCTAGACCATCTGATCTATGATTGTAATGAACACATCATTCTTACGAACTCACAATGAATTATTTGCATATCCTAAATCAAATTTCATCAATATGTTAATCTACATGTGTGAACCTACTTTCCTAGATTGTTTTCTTTATTGTATTGTTATCATTTTTATTATAGCACTTAGTAGTTAGTGACAAACATTTGACAATCGTACAAGGTAGAATTCTAATCATATCTTTTCACAAGTATCTCCCGTCTCCCCGAGATCGACCCCTTACTTCCCTAATTACATTAATTTGTTGTTAGCCTAGTCTGGGTTATTTATCTTTGATTAGGGTACGCGACAACCCGATCAGCGATCCCAAAATATCCGGGTATTACAATCTTCTCCCCTTAAAAATGAACTTTGTCCTCAAAATTAACTCCTACTCAAAACCATTAAGACTAGACCTGACAAACGTGTCAATCGGACCGGGTTGGGTCATTTCAGATTTTGGGTTGTTTCAGGTTTGTTGGTCGGGTCTGTTTCTGGTCAACCGGTTCGGGTTATTTCGGGTCGGGTCATTTTTCGGTCAATGACTAAAAAAGAAAAGGTCATTTTAGGTCTTTTCGGTTCAAATAGAGTTATCATTTTCAAGTTGGGGGGTTTTGGATCGGGTCAATTATGGGTCGGGTCAGTTACGGTTCAAGAAGGCTCGGGTTATTTTCCGGTCGGGTCGGGTCTACATTCGAGTGTTGCAATTTAAGTCAATTTCGGTTCTCGGGTCAGCCTTTTCGGCCTTCGGGTCGGGTTGCTTTTGCCATGTCACATTTCCAACAGAATCCTCGTCGGATGTTTTTTGATTTGCCTTAGATATTTTCTCTGTAGGTATATTATTATGTAATGACGACATTAGAATTTTTATGTTTGAAGTTTCCGTAATTTTTTTTTTCATCTTAAAGTGCCTACCCGTTCCTCAAACTTCGCGTCCACCTCTGATGGATATACTCGATTACTCGTATTAGATGAAAAGTTGCCTAAAAAAATCACACTTCTATTCAATATACAAGGTGACTCCTACATAAGAAGCCGAAGCAGAGCAGGCATTTCACACAGTGGGACTTATATTTCCTTCTCAAGTTAGCTAAAATGTCTTCACGTGAAACTCCAATAATGTCTCATGCACAAACAAATGGGTCCCAAAGCCAGCCATCCTTTTGTTCCGATGCCTGATTCCAATTCCTAAGAATCTCTCCAATCTTGTTTCCCTTCATCACTCCATTCTTCTTTCCTCTTCACTTATTATTATTCATTCACTCTATCTATTCTTCTATACTCATCTCCTCTATTTTCTTTCACAAATGACGAAACAAATAACATTATGTTTGACGCTTATTTTCTCATTATTTATGGGTATTTTCTTAAGTAGGGTATTAGCTAGCAGTTCATACCATGAGAAGAATCTCCTCAATTTGCAAAAATTTCAATGGAGTAACCAACACCACAACACTACATCAAGCTGTTTTTCCCACAAATCGAGTGAGTATATTATTTTTCATGATTTCTTAAATTTACAATGACGGTTTCATATGATGATTCATATTAGTTCTAAACCAAATCGGTTTTAGGAAGCTCTTGCAAGTAATAATTTGATCATAAGAAATGCACCTTCTTGTTTACAAGATGGTTACCAATAAAGTTTCGAGTTTGTTCCACCGGCCCCAATAAGGTTTCATGTTATAAACAAAAAAGTTTAAACGAGTAAAACGACTACGGCAATGTTGAGACTGATATATAGTTCACATGAAAAAGAAAAATGAAAAGAAAAAAAAATGGGGAAAAAAAATTAATACTTGTAAATAATATTCTCTTTTTTCTTAGTTACAGTGGTTTTAACTTTGTGAGTAAAGTTTTGTAGTGTCCCGGTTATTTGTTGTCTTATTTTTTTTTTGATCTCTCAGTTAATCGTTGATTTTTTAGATTAAAAAAGTTTTTTATGAGTTTTTTGCTCCTAATGAGACTATTGTCCACTTGTTATCCACTATTTATAGATATAAATGGTTCCCAACTCATTTATTGGTCTTTGTGTCAAAATAAAAAGATGACAATTGAGTACAAAACAAGCTAGTAATGTGATTAGACGGAGTAAAAGCTTTTTGGGTTTATATTGCATGAATGTCGCATCTAATGTGACATGCCATTATTCATAATCAGCATTGAGTTCGTCACCCTTAAAATAAGTTTTTTTTGTTTGAATGTAAAATATACTTCGTATTTTTGAAAATAAGTTACAAATAAGTTGTAACTCTAACTAGATCATTATAGCTAGAGTTAACCATAAAATATTCACAAAACTATCTCATCTTTATTTCAGACGAATATTATCCGATTGAAACCAGAAAGTGGGTTTAGCATTACACAAGGGCTTATACAGTTACACTACCTCACAACCACAAGTGCATCACCAAAATACTACTCCTCCTGTATAACCCTAATTAGTTTCACTATTCATGAATTGATTCAAATCATTTTTTTATGGCGTCAAGTTTTATATTAAAGGTTTTGAGTAAAGGATGAGGTTATTGAGGTATAACCATTTTGTTAAGGTTGTAAATATCGTTAGGAGTGACTTTTTTACCATATTTTAGGAAATATTAACCGAATTAGACCGTCGTGATACATTGCAATCCTAGATAAGTTGATGCAATATTTATGGTTAATTATAGCACCCTACTTTAACATGCAAAAAATTTTAATTAAATCGTTCTAAATAATATGGGCATAACTCACTGTTTTATTTCTAAAATTCTACTGCCAAGGAATATGTATGTGTCATTGGGAGGGGGTGAAATGATGTTAGAGTATAAAACCGATTTTAGAACTCCAACCATCTGCTTAAGCTTTTGGTAAAGATAGTTTCTTGACATTGTATAGGAGCAAGTGTGACCAAAAGGTTATGGGTTCGAATCCCACCCTCCACCCAATTCTAAAGCGTGACCAAAAACTTTTCTTGTGTTTAAAGGAGAGGTGAGACAGGTAGTAGAACATGAAAAACATCTTGCCGTAAAGGGTATGATCCAGGCTCTTTTACTTTAAAGAGTTTTCTTGTTTTGGGATAGACAAATTTCGAAGTTATATATATTAGCATCAATCGTCGTAAGGTACTATAGTGACCGACCCAAAAAAATTATTTCGATCCAGTGTTCGAATAGCTACTTTAAAGATTTGCATCAAAGGTTTCGAGGTTACAGAGAATTCGTGTGATCAATGTATGTTTATTGTCCTAGGAAATCATGAGGATTCAACAACACTAGAGATGAAGCACCGTGATTTCTGCTTCAGAAAAACCACTGAAATGTCCCAAAGGCAACAAGACCGCCTAATATTGGATAATGAGCAAGTTCAAATTCTTCAGTCTCGGTTGAAAAATTCAATTTCAAGTGAATTTCAAACACTTTCAAATGCTCAAATTCCCCTAACTTCGGGAGCAAGACTCCAAATTTTGAACTACGTCGTAACCATGACGCTTGGTGGAAAAAACATGACGGTAATTGTGGACACAGGTAGCGATTTAACATGGGTACAATGTCAACCTTGTCGATCATGCTATACTCAACAACAACCACTCTTCAATCCCTCAACATCGCTCTCATACCGAGTCATGCCTTGCAAATCTTCAGATTGTCGTTCATTTCAAGACGTGACAGGGTATTCCGGCCCATGCCCTTCTAACCAGTCAACCTGCAATTACATTGTTAATTATGGTGATGGGTCTTACACTCGCGGCGAGCTAGGAAAGGACCTGCTCAATTTTGGACAAATGTCGGTAAATAATTTTGTTTTTGGGTGTGGCAGGAATAATAAAGGGTTATTTGGTGGAGCATCAGGTCTAATGGGATTAGGAAACAGTGCTTTGTCTATAATTACCCAAACAGATGACCAATTTAGTGGAGTTTTTTCATATTGTTTACCTTCCTCTGAACAAGGGGATCCAGGATCACTTACCTTAGGTGGGAATTCTTCAATATACAAAAACACCACTGAAATTTCTTACACAAAAATGGTACATAGTCCCGGACTATCAACCTTTTATATGCTCAATCTGACGGGAATGAGTGTCGGGGGTGTAGGAATAAACGGCCCCTCTTTCGGGCAAAACGGGGTTTTGCTCGATTCAGGGACCGTCATTACCCGACTTCCCCCGTCAGTCTACACTGCTTTGAAGGCCGAGTTTTTGAAACAGTTTTCCGGGTTTCCTACGGCACAGAGGTTCTCAATCTTGGACACATGTTTCGATCTTAGTGGATTCAAAGAGGTTAACATTCCAACGATCCGAATGCAGTTTGAGGGGAATGCAGAGTTCAATGTGGATGTAAATGGGGTTTTTTATTTCGTGAAAGCCGATGCTTCTCAAACTTGCCTGGCATTTGCCAGCCTAACGTACGACGATGAGATTGCGATAATTGGGAATTATCAGCAGAAAAATCTAAGGGTTGTATATGATACTAAGAAGTCTGTTGTGGGATTTGCAGAGGAAGAGTGTTCGTTTGAGTAAGTCAGAAATTCTGTCTTCAGATCAGCTGGGAAAAGTACACAAGAGAAGGTATCCGTCAACATAGGTTGAATATATCTGTTAGTTGTTTGCTGCATCAAGTATATGTAATCTGACAAAGTATATGACTAAAATCACGGAATGCGTCGACTGTTTGGGTAAGGTAGCAGAAAAATTGATGCAGCTCTCGACGAAATTTCCAGTAATGATAGTTCACAGAGTTTCTTCTCTGTTCTCAATGCCGGAGTAAGACTGGGTTCTTTGGACAACTCACAACTTATTCGGAGATATAGGTGGGAAATGTTGTGGCACTATGTGGTTAATGCAATATGACGGAAACTCGTCTAACATATCGGCTTACATTTTTGGATGGTTGGCGATTCTGAATAATATGATTTCCTTTTCATTTATAAGAAGTTTCTTGCTCAATTGTAGCTAATCGATCACGTTCCTGTTTGTGACAGCGTTTGTGGTTATTAATCTCAAAACCCGAATTTGCTTCATTCATATAAACTAGGCCGGGCATGATGAATAACCCAAACTTTTAATCTTCCCCCATGAACCAACTTTTGCCTAACCTATTTATTCAATTGAAATCATACAGTCTGGAACTGTTCAACCAGTACATCCTCTTATACTTACTGTCTCACTGGTCCAACTAACTCATTTAACCTATGTTACTTGGACTTGGGTACGAGTGTCGGACACAGGTACATATTCAAGTGTCGGACACGGGTACATATTCAATTGTCGGGCTCGTTTTGACTCAAATTTTAAGACCGGGACCCTATCCTAAATTAAGGATACGATGTTAGGTTCATATACCTATACTTAAGACATTTCCTAAGTCATACTAATCAACTCTTTAATTACTTTCAAGATCTAGTTACATGCTTAATAAAATGAAGACAAAATGAAGAGAAGAATGGTTTCCTCACATTGTATTTGTGTTGGATATGGGCACAAGGTAAGGACTCCTTCCTTACTTTGTTCTTGAGCTAATATATCAAGGGATGAACTTCCTAAGTCCCAAGTGTAGAGACACTCCTTTTGGATCCACCTAATCTATCCCAAATCGTCTCCTTATCACACAATGTTAGGTGTGATAAGAAGCCTCCTTCACCTTATTATCACTACTACAGTTAGTAGTACAACTTGGTGTGTGTTTATGTATGAGAATGTCGTGAGAGCAACAACAACTTGTTTGTTCTTATTTTCTAGTGAGATAAGCCTATTCTATATAAAAAAACTACACAACATATTGTGTTGTTTAAGAAGAGAACTTATTCTCTCCTTATGGCACTTGGGCATGTCGGTCATTGGGAGATGGAGGGGGATAAGCATGCTTGCTTTCTCCCTTACCCATGTAGTTAGTTGTAGCCTTGTAGCCTTGTAGGCATAGGTTGGTTAGTGCATTAAACATGTCTTTTGCATTTAATCACAAAGCATGACCATGCTAACCCACAACCACCTAAAACCGGCTCCCTTTGGCTAATATGGGATCCATTTTATCTTATTCATTTTGTCAATCGTCATATGTGTGACATGTGACAATTAGCATGTATGTTAGCTAGTAGAAATCATATTTAACATTTAAATATAATCTTTCACCAAATAAATCATACTTAACATTTTAAGTGATGATGTATAAATACATGTATGTAAAATGGTCTATATCATATATACTTTACAACTTATTGTAATTATATTAACCAACTAATTTTGTTACCCGTGCAATGCACAGTCTTGTTCTTATTTTGTGTTTTTAATTATGTGAAAATCGTAAAAAAAAAATTGGTAACTCAAGATGTTAAGCATCTTTTTAGTTTGCATATATGTTATGTCAATATAATGTTCGAAAATGGTCTTAAGCGTACAAATTTGAAAGCTACAGAGTACATCTCTTTTAATGAATATATAAAAAATCAAATCACATACTCCGTATTAGTTAACATATAATGCCATGATTCAAAGTTTGTCACACTTAGACCATAAAATTAAACTATGCATTAGATAATATACAGTGCCATAAACCACACATCACATTATATAAAATCAAACCATGCATTAGATTATATATACTTCCCACATTTCAATCTCTACTCTATGCATTCGTAAAAGGAAAAAAAAAATTATTTACAACATCAAAGCTAATCATCTTGGTGTTAGCACTTTACTCAATCGATAAAGCAATGTCCTAATTAGGAGAACATAATGATTGTGGTTTAACTACTCCTATTCAAACTATATTAGATATGCATGTTGCCATGTTGTATGCACATACTCTATGCATTCGTAAAAGGTAAAAAAAAAAATTTATTTATAACATCAAAGCTAATCATCTTGGTGTAAGCACTTTACTCAATCGATAAAGCAATGTCCTAATTAGGAGAACATAATGATTGTGGTTTAACTACTCCTATACAAACTATATTAGATATGCATGTTGCCATGTTGTATGCACATACTCTAGAGTGGTTTCCTCGATCGGGAGAGTAACTCTGTGACCGGAATTATCTACCATAGATACCTTCCGAGCGTGGCCACGCATTTCCATCTTACTACTCCTCGAGTGGTCTTGAGATATTTCTGATCCCTGACAAGGAGTTGGACAATTTCTATCGCACTATTCCCTTTGTACACTCACAGTCCTTCATGACCCAATAATTGCCCATTCACCCCCTTTTACAGAATGACTTGGGGCAAAAATAAAAGTCAATCAGAAATTATGCCAACTTGGGGGAATAGTATCTAGTCTAAAGAATTGACTCAAAAAGAATACTATAGTAGCTCTCGCCACGACCAGGTTTTATGAATTGCCAGATTTCTATAAGCGGTCACTGCCCGACAGAGTGTCTCATACAGTCTGTCTATGTGATCAACTAGTCATCTCATATGACTCTATGGCACTTGAACTTGCCATCAATTGCATCACACTCCAGTCACTTTGAGACGTCACCTCAAATAAGTGACTAGGGGCTAAAACTATGTCAATCCAGTTCACTTTAATTGAGTTCAAAGTTGTCCTTACAACCTATTTGGATTTAAAAAAGTAAATGAAAGTTTAGAATAAAACTTTAAACGATAAATGCGATTATCATATATGAATAATCAAAACAGAGTTTTATTATTACATATCTTATAATCTAATACATGTTAGACATACACTTAAGACCCATGGATGCTACATGTTGGTCGTGCTTAGCCTGCGATAAAGGCTTGGTTATAGGATCCGCAATGTTATCGTCTTTCCCAACCTTACAAATGGCTACTTCCTTTGTTTCAATGTAATCTCTGATGACATGAAACTTTCTGAGTACATGTCTAGATTTGTTGCTAGACTTGTGCTCCTTTGCTTGAAAGAGGGCCCCATTGTTGTCACAATAGATTGTGATGGGATCCTTGGCAGAAGGAACTACCTTTAGTCCCTTTAAGAACTGCCTTATCCACACAGCTTCCTTCATATGCTGCAATGTACTCAGCCTCCGTTGTAGAATCCGCAATGGTTGATTCTTTGATGCTTCTCTAGCTTATTGCCCCTCCATTGATCTTGATAACAAAGCCAGCATGTGACTTCATATCATCTCTATCAGTTTGGAAGCTCGAGTCCGTGTAACCCCTTACACTCAATTCCGAGTCCTCTCCAAACACCAAGAATGAATCCTTAGTTCTTCTTAAGTACTTAAGGATGTTCTTGACGACTTTCCAATGGTCCTCATCTGGGTTAGCTTGATATATATTTGTCATGCTCAAAGCATACGAGACATCAGGATGTGTACACATCATGGCATACATGACCGATCCAACGGCGTAAGCATACGGGATCGATTTCATGAGTTCAACATCCTCGGGTTCGATGGGTGATTGTGACTTGCTCAAAACCACTCCACTACCCATAGGAATGAAACCTCTTTTGGAGTTTTCCATGCTGAAACGTCAAAGAATTTTATCAATATAAGATTCTTGACTTAATGCCAGTATCCTTTTTGACCTATCTCTATAGATTCGGATACCTAAGATGCGTTGTGCATCTCCCAAGTCTTTCATTTGGAAATGACTTCCCAACCACTCCTTCACGGAAGACAGCATTGGTACATCATTTCCAATGAGGAGTATATCATCAACATACAAGACGAGGAAGATCACTTTGCTCCCACTAAACTTCATGTATAAACATGGTTTCTCGACACTTCGAGTAAAACCATTTTCTTTTATCACATGATTAAAACGATGATTCCAACTTCTTGATGCTTGCTTAAGACCATAGATGGATCTCTTAAGCTTTCACACCATGTTAGGATTATTAGGATCTTCAAAACCCTCATGTTGAGTCATGTACACATCCTCTTCTAAATATCCATTTAGGAAGGCGGTTTTGACATCCATTTGCCATATTTCATAATCATAAAATGAGGCAATCGCTAACATTATCCGAATTGACCTTAACATAGCCACTGGAACAAATGTCTCATCATAATGAAGACCATGAATTTGCGTGAATCCTTTTGCCACCAATCGTGCCTTGTAGACATCATCATGTCCTTCTATGCCATTCTTTACTTTAAAGATCCATTTACAATAAAGGGGTCGAACTCCTTTAGGTAAATCAACCAAGTTTCATACTTGATTTTGATGCATAGAGTCTATTTCGGATTTCATGGCCTCTAGCCATAATGTCGAATTAGAGATAACCATAGCCGCCTTGTAGGTTGGAGGTTCATTACTTTCTAAGAGTAATATGTAAAGCTCATTGTCCCTCCCTTCGATGATACCTATGTATCTATCAGGTTGGCGACTTACTCTTCCTGACGTTCTCCTCTGTACAACTTCAGAATTGGACGACGATGGAACATTTCATGCGTCTCTACTTCTGTTTGTGGCTCTTGAACTTTATTAATTGCTTCATCTCCATCAAGCATCTCATTAAGTTCAAATTTTCTCCCACTCTGTCTCTTAGAAATGAACTCTCTTTCTAAGAAGACAGCCTCACGAGCCATAAACACTTTATCCTCTTGTGAGTTGTAGAAGTAATATCCACTAGTTGTTTTTGGATAACCTACAAAGACACATTTGTCAGACTTGGGAGCTAGCTTGTCAGTCGACTTGTTTTTTAAAAATGCTTCGCAACCCCATATTTTCATGTATGACAAATTAGGAACCTTTCCCTTCCATAACTCGTATGGAGTCTTTTCAGCAGCTTTTGTTAGGCTTTGGTTTAATGATCTAATTACCGTTTCAAGCGCAAATCCTCAAAATAAGTTTGGTAAACTCGTTTGACTCATCATAGATCGTACCATATCTAATAGGGTTCGATTCCGCCTTTCTGAAACACCATTGAGTTGGGGGGTTCCAGGTGGAGTTAATTGTGATACAATACCACAATCCTTCAAGTGAGAGTTAAATTCATGGCTAAGATAGTCGCCACCACGATCGGATCGTAATGCTTTTATCCTTTTGTTCAACTGGTTCTCTACTTCGTTTTGAAATTCTTTGAATTTCTCAAATGCCTCACTTTTATACTTCATTAAATAGACATACCCAATTTTACTTAAGTCGTCGATAAAAGTGATGAAGTAGTCATAATTTCCTCTCGCGGTGATACTCATTGGTCCACATACATCGGTATGTATGAGGCCCAAAACATCACTTGCACGTATTCCCTTTCCTAGAAAAGGAGCGCGAGTCCTTTTCCTAAGAGGCAAGATTCACATATTCCATATGATTCGAAATCAAATAGTTTAATGATTCCAGTCGATACTAGTCTCTTTATGCGTTTCTCGTTTATGTGACCTAATCGACAATGCCAAATATGTTGGAGTAAGTGTCTTCAACAATAGTGCGATCATATAATTAAATCTCAATAATAAGAATAGAAAGGGATGATGCATATTATAGTCAACTGGTCAACATAAATCAGTAACGATTGGCTCAATTGAGTTTGACGTTACTGTCGTATGACGGTGGTGATCAGTTGATCCCTTGAGGTCACACCTAAAGGACAATCCCCTAATCATGTACATTAATTAATTGTATAGTGATACAGATTAATTAATCCCTTAAATTGAACCAAGTTTAAATTGTTAGTGAGAATTATATCTTATTGTAATATGATTAAATAAGATTCATTTTAGTAATTTAATTGTTATATTACTAAGAATGCATTATGTTTATGAAACATTTGAGTTAAGTGAAATTGGTCGATTATAATTACAAATTGTTGTAGATTATATTAACCAAATATGAGATGACCCATTTTATTTACATGTAATTGTAAAATATGACTTCAAATGTTAAGTCTAATATATTTGTTATGAAATTGCATTTAAATTAGTTAAATGTACATTTATAAGCAAAGATTACATGTTACATGTCACATGTTACATATGTGACAAATGACAAAATCACAAAAATAAAATGTACTCCATTTTACACATAAAAACCGTTTGTGGGGGTGGGTAGTAGGGTGATTAGGCTTTAAGTGTTGTTCTAATTAAGAATTAGACATAATCATTCACTAGCCTAAACCTATACCCTAGCTATTGCATTGTGAAGAACAAAAGGAGAAAATAGCCCCCACTTCCCATGCATGGCCGGTTGGCTTATGCAAATAAGAGGACAAGTTTTCCTCTTATTTTCACTACTTGATCATATTCTTGGTAGTACACTTATCTCTCTACATCTCTACATTCTCACACTAAAAAAGAACTTGAGAAGTTCATCTTGTGTTCATAAATTTACTAATAAAATTACTAAGAGTAGTTATAGTGTTTATTAGTTACTTTTAAGGGAACTATTATATTATACTAGTGTAGTATTTTATATAGTGATTAAGGGTAGTTATGACAACCCTCAAGAATGCGGAAATAAAACATACAAGCATGTGATAAAATTAGCGGAAATACGATGTTTTTAAAACTTTTATACAAGCAAGAAGAAGTATACGAGGAGTGTCAAATATTACAAACCGAAGTACGAAATATACTACAACAAGAGACGTAGTCTCTCAAAAGGTTAACAATGTCAAAGTGATTAGCAACAAGCTAAAATAACGTCTAGAGGTAAATCTTCCAGGGACAACGCCCGCTAGCTCACACCTGAACCCAAAATATCATAAGCAAAAAGCCATCCAAATCAAGCAACCTGTTCATCCATGAAAAACATGAACGCCACAGTCAGTGGGGAGTAACTCCGGGTTCTCCCAACCATATCACATTAAACGTACATAAAAGGAAATACAAAAGTAGAAGCATGCATATATAGATATACATGTGAAATACGATAAGGATAGATAGGCAATTCTATATATAATGATAAGAGCATATGGAATACAAATCCGAATCCATCATATTATACAAAGACTCGGGAAAGACACTCTCCACTTTACATAAGCCTCGCAGCCCCAAACCCAAATAAAGGACAAGTTAGGGACCGTTCCCTTCCATATCTCATATGGTGTCTTGTCTACAGCTTTAGACGGACTTCGGTTAAGTATAAGAGCAGCTGACAAAAGAGCAAAACCCCATAGTGAATCAGGTACTACCGTGTGCCTCATCATGGATCGAACCATATCAAGTAATGTTCGATTTCTCCGTTCGGACACACCATTTAATTGAGGTGTTCGAGGTGGAGTTAACTGTAATACTATGCCACAGTCTTTAAGGTGTTAATCAAACTTATTTGAAAGATATTCGCCACCACGATCTGATCGAAGTGCTTTAATCTTTCTTTCTAGTTGGTTCTCAACCTTATTTTTGAAATTCCTTGAACTTTTCAAAGGACTCAATTTTATGCTTCATTAAGTAGACATATCCGTATCTACTTAAATCATACATGAAAGTGATAAAATATCTATAGCCGTCTCTTGCGTTGATTGACATAGGTCCACACACATCAGTATGTATGAGTCCTAATCGGTCATTAGCACGCATTCCAACACCTTTGAAGGAAATTCGAGTCATTTTGCCGACAAGACATGATTCACACGTGCCAAATGATTCTTAATCAAATGGGGAGATAGTCCCATTCTCAATGAGCTTTTTTACACGTTTTTCATTTATGTGTCCCATACGACAGTGCCATAAATAAGTTTGATCTTTGTCACCAACCTTTACTTTCTTATTATTCACATGTAATATGTCTGTGGTTTGATCTAAGATATAAATGCCAGTCATGGAAACTGCTTTGCCATAAACCATTTCATTCAAAGAGAAAATACAGCTATTGTCTTTTATTGAAAATGAAAAACCGTCTTTATCAAGCACGGAAACAGAAATAATGTTCTTAGATAAACTGGGTACATAGTAACAGTTATATAAATACAACTCAAATCCACTCGGGTGTTGGATTACATATGTTCCCATTGAGACTGCAGCAACTCTTGCTCCATTCCCGACTCGCAGGTCCATATCACCCTTTGCGAGAGGTGTGATGTTTTTTAGGCCCTGCAAATGATTACACAGATGAGAACCACAACCTGTATCAAGTACCCAAGTTCCGAAACTTGCATGGTTAATCCCAATCATATGATTAAAAGATGACATACCAACACAAGTGACGCGACCTGCTTTTATGTCCTCACGGTACACGGGACAGTTCCTCCTTCAATGCCCAGTCTTGTGGCAATGGTGGCACTCAATGTCACTGTCCTTGCTCTTTGCCTTGCCTTGTGAGCTACTAGTCTCACCAGACCCACTCTTACCCTTTCCTGACTTCTTAAACTTTGGCTTCCCTACAGTTAGGTCGCCGTGAGCCTTGCCCTTACCTTTGTACTTGTTGGAAATCATGAGAACATCTTGCTTCATGCTCCCACTCAATTTCAGATCCTTCTCGGTCTGTACGAGAAGTGAGTGTAGCTCATGAGGACTTTTCCTCATGTCATTCATGTAGTAATTTGCCCTGAAAAGGGCAAAACCATCATGAAGTGAATGAAGCATACGGTTAATGACTATGCTCTCACTGATTTTGCAATCAAGTGCCTCCAGTTTCACGACATTCTCAATCATATCAAGAATGTGTGGGTTAACCGGTTGGCCCTTCTGGAGTTTCACCTCAAAGAAGCGACATGTATGCTCATAAGTAACGATTCTCGGTGCTTTTGAGAATTCGTTAGTGAGCGTGGTGAAAATCTTATTTGCACCTTGGGCAATGAAGCGTCTTTGCAAATTGGTTTCCATTGCAAAGATGAGTACGTTCTTTATCGCACCCGCTTCCATAACAAATTCACTATAAGCAAGTGACTCGTCAGCTCTCGCATTGCGGCCTGGGTTTGGCGGTATTGGCTCAGTCAAGTACTGGAGCTTGCCGTCAGCAATGGCTGCATTCGGTAATGCCGCCTCCCAGTCCGCAAAGTTGGACCCGTCATTCTTCAGTCGCGTGGACTGATTCTTGTGGTCCATGAAAGTTTTAAACCAGGACTCGCGTGCGAGTGTGGCACTTGGCATAACGACATCATTATGGCCAGCCATTTGTTATAAGCAGTATTATCAATATAAAACGAATTCTACACTGCGAATAAGAAGAAAAACATAATAAGCATACTCATCGATATGAATTAAGTTTAGTGCAAAAACTCGTTTAATGCGAAGACTCAAGCATTTATACAATTGACCTCCCTCAAGAATTATATAAATGATCTCAAGACTCAATTATCTATAAATTGATAAGCCAACCTCTTGGCTAATTCTACCTTTAGAATTCTTGGTCGATAAAATTTTATCTTTAGTCCATCATAATCACGAGAAACTCTTCGGATTATAATGTTGAGGTCAAATAAGTCAACACATACTACTTACCCAACGTAGAAGGGGTCATATGGAGAGGAAGGTCCTATATGCCTACCGACGAAGAAGGGATTCATAGTAGCTTGGCCTATAAAGACTAGTCTCAATTTTAGATTTTAGAGGAAGATCCCATCAACTTTATTTTAATTCATTTTAAGTGAATGAATATCTAGCATGCGAGAATGAATAAACTAAGATGATGACTTAAAATTCGTGTGACATCTTTATGTCCATGATAACTAACATCCAAACTATATGAGTCAATTTTCATGCATTTATAGTAGTAGGTGGTTTGGTTTAGGCGGAATATGATGCACTAACTATCATGTGATGAAAAGCAACAAGAACGAAAAATACGTAAAATTACAAAGTCCTAGTGTGGCCTATCTACCAAAATGAACAAAAATACAACTTTGGAATCCATCCATGATTGGACCCGAAACGCTTGTCTTGATGTTCCATCTTGGTCCATCTAGCGGGAGTGAGCAATCCGATCTCCATCTTTAGTCTTCTCAAATTACATTTAATAAATTACAAAACATAAACCCATATACATTCTAATTTAAAAAACATAATTTTAAAGAAAACAAAAGGAGATTCGAGATCTCAAAATTACATCAAGATCATGTTTTCATCATTACGAAAACATAATGAACTAAGGCCACACTAGGTAATACAAATTACAACCAATTGCAAAAATACGTAAATAAACCATTCAACAAATCATTCAACAAAATAAAATACATCAATAATAAATTAATCATTCAAGACATAATTCCATAATTATGTAGAGTAATTTATCCAAACCACCTAATTTAAAATGATCAAAATTATGTGACAATTCCTTAATTACTCACAATAATTCCAATCAAACATAATCCAATTTTAATTCATATTATCGTATAATATGAATTAATCCAACATTATTTTAAACCATTTTAAAATAATTGGGTATCCAATAATTGTGAAATTTTTCACATCAACAATTATACATTATCAATATAATGCATAAAAGGAAAAAAACAATTCGGCCAAAATAAAAAACAGAAAAATCCAAATTTTTTTTTTTAAGCTACGGCCTGTTTTTATTTTATTTTATTTTATTTTAATACATACTTTAATTTGATGTTGCTAATATTACAAGATCGGTACAATTATCAACATTTAATCATTATTAAACATTGATACAAACTAGATGATTCAACTGAACATTTAAAATGAATATCTAAATCATGATTAAATCGATTATCTTAATATTTGACTAATCATAATTGATTTGAACATCATTAAAATTAATGAATCATGATGAAAAATAACAATTTAACGAAAATTTAAGGATTATAACGAAATTATAATATATGAAATACGAGTCATAAACGAAAAGCATAAAGATTAGAATCAACCTTTGGTCCTAGCAATATGGCCTAAGAATAAATATCGAGATCGATATTCTCCTAATCGTTGCACCCAATATGTCCTTTTCTTGTGCTAGAAAGAATACCAAAATTACTGCTCATTTTTGTTGTGAAAGTTATGATGATTAGAAGTGTAGAGAATGAGTTTATATCTAACTCTTTTCTCTTCCTTTAACCGTCCAACACAAGTGGAGGAAGAAGAGGACTCTTTTTTTCTCTACTTGTTTTTAGGTAGTTGTAACACCCGCAAATGTACCCTATTTTTATAGTGAAAATATTTTTCGGATACTTTTCAGCGAAATTAAGTTTTAATTTAGAATTTTATTTTCCGAGTCGAATTTAGAATTTCCGAGTTCGTATTTGGAATTTCCGCGAGTTTTCAAGTAAAACCCGTCTTAAGCCGTCTTTGACTTTTTCTTGACTTTTTCCCTTATACTCCCTCATAAACCCTAACTCCCTCACACAAACACTGTGAAAAATAACTGTTTACATCCCCTTAAAATTTAGGATTATAACAAAATTATATAATATGAATTGCGAGTCATAAATAAGAAAACGATATAAATATAGAGAAAACGAATTAAACCTTTGGTCCTAGCAAAATCGGCCTAAGAACAGATATCAAAGTAGATATCCTCCTAATCGTCTCACCCAAGATTGATCGAGATATGCCCTTCTCCTTTGCTAGAAAGATAATCAAAAGTTACTGTTAACTTTTAGGGTTTTGTGTTTAGTGTGTGATGGAGGCACAAGTGAGAAAATAGAATTAGGTTTTTAATTTTTTTTTTCTCTCTTGATCTCACGGCACCTATAGGGTTTTAATGAGGAGATTTGTCTCCTCAAAAACACTACCCATGGACCGAAAAACCCGAGTGTATATGGACTCTTTTTTCGGTTATATTAGCTTCCATTTAATATAATGTTATACATATTATAATTGTCTAATATGTTGTCATACATTAATAAGGTCCATTACAACATTTTGCAATGGATATATTAACATAACAATTATTATGACAATCGTATAATATATACTTTGATTATAAATATCGGTATATCTATAATCCTGCTAATTAAATATAACGGTTTATGTTTAATTACGAATTAACATTTTAATTCGTTTAAGCTCACATTATATACTACAACTAAATATAACATTTTATATTTAATTACGAATTACAGTTAATTCGTCTTAGCTAACATTATTTAATCGTTATTAAATAATTATATCATCATCACATTGACTAACCTTTTAGTCAAAAACACCGACTAACCTTTTAGTCATTTAATAAGGCATCAATATGATTATTTTCTCAAATAATCACATCTCTCAATCACATCCTTTAGGTGTGACTTTTAGGGACCAGTTGATCACCGCCATCTGTATGACAATAACGTCAAACTTATCTAGCAAGCCAACCGTTATCGATAAACGTTAATCAACTGATTACAATACAAAGTATACCCTGTGAACCTATAGAGATTTATTTATGTTATTGCACTAACTGTGGAGGACACTGGCTCCAACAATCTCCCACTTGTCCGTACAAGTGTATGTGCGATAACCGATTCTCATATCCATATTAAATTTCTCCCACTCAATGTAAACAATTTGCAAAGTCCGTATTCACAAAGGTCGTATTTTACAAGTGATCTGTATCAAGAGTGGTTTCCCCGACTAGAGAGTAACTTAACTGATAAACGAATCTTCATTCGAGCATGGCCATGTCATTTCTGTTACAGCTCCCGCGTGTGCCCTGAGAAATATCATATCCTGATAAAGGTTGGATATTTTCTTCAACTCGAATCTTGCAGATACAAGCGCAGTATGAAATGACCCATTGAAAATCTACTTAGCCTCCTGTTACGGTCGACCATGAGAAAGAAACCAAAGTCACCCAAAAACTGCCTTTATCTCAAGAGACAGTCGATAGTCAAAAGAATCGACTCTAGGAACACTATGGATGTCCTATCCACGACCTGGCACCTAATGTTCTTAAACATTTAGGACTCCATAACATCGTCACAAAATATCCTGCGCAGTATCATTATAACCCGCATCTGTGATCGATCAGTCAACAGTTTGACTTATGGCTCATTGAACCCACCATCAATCGACGTCACAAAATAATTGCCAGAGTTATCAGCTCATGTAGGCAATTACGGACCCAAAACAAAATATAATGTAATTCAGTTTACTTTGTGGTGTTCAATGTTGTCAGTACAACCCACATGAAAAACAAAATATAAAACAAAACGATGATTTCATAGATGGTTTTATGAAAAAGATACAGGTGTCTAATCCATATAAAACAACTAATACAACTCAGGAACACGCTTAATTCCCATGGAAATAACGTGCCCTTCATGCTTATCATATCTTAACTGTTTAGTGAGAGGATCTGCAACGTGATCATCCGTAGCAATCTTGTCTATCACTATCTCCCTTTGCTCCACGTAATCTCGGATCATGTGAGCCTTCCGTTGTACATGCCTAGACTTGTTGCTGGACTTAGGCTCCTTAGCCTGGAAGATGGCACCACTATTATCACAATAGATGGTGATCGGGTCATCCGAACTAGGAACTACAGTTAGTCCCTGTAAGAATTGACGCATCCATATAGCTTCCTTCGCAGCCTCTTAAGCAGCATAGTACTCGGACTCAGTCGTAGAATCTGCTATAACACTTTGTTTGGAGCTTTTCCAGCTGACCGCAGCTCCATTAAGAGTAAAAACGAATCCAGACTGAGATTTCGAGTCATCTCGATCCGTTTGGAAGCTAGCATCTGCGTAACCGATTGCGTATAGCTCAGTGTCACCTCCATAAGTCAATACCCAATCCTTAGTCCTCCGTAGGTACTTAAGGATATTCTTAACAGCCATCCAGTGTGTTTCACCTGGATTGCCTTGGTACCGACTCGTCTTACTCAATGCATATGCCACGTCAGGACGTGTGCATATCATGGCATACATGATCGATCCTATAGCTGATGCATAAGGAACCCGACTCATGCGCTCTGTAACACCCGGAAATGTACCCTATTTTTATAGTGAAAATATTTTACGGATACTTTTCAGCGAAATTAAGTTTTAATTTAGAATTTAATTTTCGAGTCGAATTTAGAATTTCCGAGTTCGTATTTGGAATTTCCGCGAGTTTTCAAGTAAAACCCGTCTTAAGTCGCCTTTGACTTTTTATTGACTTTTTCCTCATACTCCCTCATACCCCCTCTTAACCTATTTCATTCCTCACACAACTCATCATACTTCATCACTAAGAAACCCAAATCAAAACCTTGCCTCCATTTTCATCCAATCTTTGAATCGGCATATCTCATTCGTTTCTTGCTCAAATTCACGTAAGTTCGTCTTATTCTTCCCCTCTTAGCTTCCTCTATCCGTATTGGTAATAAAATTACCGTCTTTCTTGCTTTTCAAACTTTCCGTCTTTCTCAAGGTGAAGTAAATTCATCTTTTATTAACTATTTTGTAGGTGGTGACCTTCAAGATCCTGACAAAGACTATTTCCTAATAGAAGAGGACCTTGACGCGGATTAAGACGCATAAAGGTAACGGTGAAGGGTTACTCGATATCATTTACGTGTTTTATGTGATTTCTAGGCTAGTAATCGTATTTAGATTATGGTTAGTATGTTTAGGACTTGTGTTATTGTTGATGAATGTTGTTAGTTGAGAAATTATATGAGAATGGATGAATTATGTTCATAGATGATTGTTGTTGAATATTGAACATGGATGAATGTTGATGATTTTCGTGCATTTGGACCCCAGCCGGTCAGCCCACCGGCTGGGGCACTTGTTATATATTTTGGTTGTTACGTATTATTTTATGCATGAAGTTGGTCTCAGCCGGTCGACCGGCAGCCGGTCAGACCACCGACTGAGACACCCCTCTTTTCCTCCTTGTTTTTCCAATGTTCCTTTGGTCCCAGCCGGGTAGCTGGCAGCCGGTCCCCTTGACCGGCTGGGACACCCTGTATTTTCACTTTGGTATTTCATATGATGGTTGGCCTTAGCCGGGTGACCGGCAGCCGGTCCACCTGACCGGCTGGCTCCTGCTGGATGTTCTTTGTAAATTTTGTTTACGGTTTTCATTTATAATAATTCCGATCGTTCGTTTATCGTATAATTTTACGTAGTGACTTATAATATTAATGTTTTGAATATATGATATTTCTTTCGCTTGTATCACATGTTTTGTGACGGTTTTTGCTATGTCCCACTTTGAGTCGGTTTTTACAAAGGTTACGGTTTGAGCACTATTTTTGTTATGTGCTTTGTACTCTCATTCCCTTGGCTACCTTCACGTTCGTAAGGCTGGAATGTCAAAACGGGGAGGTATCCTACTGCTTAATTGCATGTGTTAGTGGGCATACGACGACGTTGTTGGGAGGCGAACGCTTTGCGTTGATCGACCCGGCCGTCAAATGTTGTGTACTTGCGAGGTGGTGTTATTTGCATGTAGCGTACCGCTTGTTATGTGGCTCGAGCTCTTTTCCGCCACTTTCGTGAATTATCGACCGAATTTGGGGTACTCGGCGTCTATGATTGACCGAGTCTTGGATGCGAAACGTCATCGCTTGTCGAATCGGAACACGTTTATTCCGAGAGTCTGGCCAGGTTTAGACTAGGAACCGTATTATTATCGTCGTCCTACCAGGAGGAAATTAGTCTACATATACCATGTCCATTTTTACAACCCGAGAAGTACCCAATTTTTCCTAGTAAAAATATTTACTAACACTTTTCAGCAGACTTAAGTTTTTAAAATAGAATTTATTGTTTCGAGTCGTATTTTGAAATTCCGAGTTCGTATTTGGAATTTCTGAGAGATTTCATGAAAATCTCGTTTTTAGTCATCTTTGACTTTGCTTGACTTTTAAGTCGTCTTTGACTTTTCTTGACTTTTTAATGTCGTCATTGACTTTTCTTGACTTTTAAGTCGTCATAAACGTTTCTTGACTTTTAAGTCATCTTCGACTTTTCTCGACTTTTCAGTCAACTTTGACTTCCGTTGACTTTTCCCGACTCGTCTCATAAGTATGAAGACCGAAATTTTATTTAAAAAAATAATATTTTTGATTTATTTTTATTTTGATTTATTAAGATTTATCATAATTTAATATAATTATTTTGAATTTATTCGGAATTTAAAGAATGACTTTTACGGTTTTAACCGAACGTCATGTAACTATTCCCGACTCATCGCAAATCCCGAAACAAAATCGAAACTCGACTTTGGCTTGATGTCACCCGCCCATGTCATCGTTTTCCACTCACAATTAGATATTTTAATTATTTTGATTAAACTAATCAAAATATCTAGATATTTATTAACTTTATCGATCAGTTAACGAAAATTACGCAAATCGTTTACAAAACTGATCCGACAGTCACCATACCACACGGCTCCTTTGCTCTCTAATAGGCCTTGATATTTTCATTATTTTTCATTACAATATCATAATATCTTGATATTTAGTTTAATTAACTTTATCGTTAATTATATTTAATCGATTACCGTAAAATAATTATTAAACGCAAGTCAATTACGTAACAACAATTTCAAAACCCGACTTCCTAATCCCTCTATAAACACACGGCTCACACACCCTCTTTACTCACTAACAACTTTTCATTTTTCAACAAATCAAATTAAGATCTAAATATCACTTTCTTCATCGTTCTTCATTTGTTCTTCGTGTTCTTCAAATGTTCTTCATCGTTCTTGAGCAAAACCTTCATAAAATCTTCATTTCTTAATTAAATCCGTCCTAACTTATATTTCTAGGATCTCCTCTTCGCTCCCCATCTTCACGTACGGTTTTATTTCAATTCCGACAAATCGTTTCAAACAAACACTTTAATTATGAAAATCATATTTTAAAGTTCTAATAATGTTTTTCTTGTCTTTTCTTATAGGGGAAGATTTTGAAGACGAGTTTGGAGACTCGTATATTTTGGGTGAAGATTAGTAGAAGGGTTTCTTATTATATACTTCTTATTATTTTGGTGCAAAGTGGTTTTGCTAGCTAAGGTAACGATTCCGAGTTACTCGACGGATATATGTAACATAGCTTTTATTAGCTTTGTTTTCTTTAGTTTTTGGTTCATCTTTGTTTTAGTTCATGTTTTATGATTTATGGATTTTTAGTAGTAATATGATAAGTAGGATGATTTTTATGTTGTATGGAGTTTTTATGTTGTTTTGTGTTCTTTATGAATTTTGATGATTTTCCATAAGTGATGATTTTTATGTTGTGTAGGAAATTTTTAATATGTTTAGTGTTCTTGAGGAATTTGGATGAATTATTTTTAATCATGATTTTGTATGATGGTTGTTAAGATGGATGATTGTTAATTAAAAACATGTTGGAAAAATTTGGTGTTGGTTATGGTTTGAACCGTGTAGGGGGCGGTTTAGGGGGCTGTGAACCGGACCAAACCAGCCGGTCCAGGCCGGTTCAGACCCGGTCTGGGTTGGTCCATGGTGGGTCCGGGTTTTGGTCTTTGGGTTGTGTCGATGTTTGATTGTTATGTTGTTGTTTTGATGGGTTTTAATTATGTTAAAGCATGCGGGAAAATATTAGAAATCAGTTTTAGAAATTTAATCAAAACAGCCCATTTTAGCCCAAATCAGCCGTGGGCCCAGTCCAGGCCCATGTGGGGTCCGGCCCAACTCAGCCCGTGGGTCCCACTTTGGGACTTGTGACGGTTTTTGAGTTATCGTTATTTTATCGCGTTTTGTAATAATTAGCAAGTGAGAAATATTAATAAGTAAAATTATTTAATTAAAAGGTTTTTCATAAAATTATTATTTCTCACATGTTAGAAATTATAATACGAGATCGTAGTGTAATTTGAAATCCTTTAAGTCAAGCGGGTTTTTCGTAAGATTTAATAATTCACATGTTGGAAGTTTTATTAAAATAACATATAATGAATATGTTGATTTTATGTCTATGTGATAAAGACTCTGTTTCTAGCCGGTTTGATCAAACGGGTTTGGTCAAACTAAGATCTAGTCAGCCCCGTTTTGACTGATGACCCGTCGCGGGACTCGGGTCGGGGATTTGTCTTCAAGTAAGGTTTTATTTAATTATTGAATTAGCCTTAGTAGATATGAGGCGATATGATATTTGAATATGAATTTATATGCAATTAGTCACATGTTAGGATGTTTTTCCCGTGACTGTTTGATTATATGGTTGGTGTCGTGTTGACTAAGTACCCATAGAGAATTATGAGTATATGGCGTCTTGACAATTCTAATTCTAAATGAGTAGCTTGGACCATGACATTGATAGGCCGTTCTATCTTTAACGAGTATATAGTTCACTGCTTGATGCGTTTGTGTC
>JAIUZE010069163.1:0-32958 GCA_022085475.1 Heliosperma pusillum
AAACACGTAAATGATATCGAGTAACCCTTCACCTTTACCTTTACGCGTCTTTAATCGATCCTAAACCTTCCTAGTCTCCACCTACATACAATTAGATAATAAAAGATGAATATCATTCACCTTGAGAAAGACGGATACTTTAAAAAGCGAGAAAGACGGTAATTTTATTACCAATACGGATAGAGGAAGCTAAGAGGGGAAGAATAAGACGAACTTACGTGAATTCCGTCAAAGAACGAATGATCTATGCGAATTATAAGATCGAAATCAAGAGGGAGGCAAGGTTTGATTTTGCTTAAGGAAGAAGAAAGGGTTTTATGTGTTTGTGTTGAATGAAAATAGGTTAAGGGAGTATAAGTAAATGGTGAGTCGGAAAGTCAACAAAAGTCAAAGACGGCTTGAAACTCAAGAAAAGTCAAAGACGACTCAAAAGTCACGAAAAGTCAAAGACGACTCAAAAGCACTAAAAGTCAAGACCGACTCAAAAAAGTCAAGAAAGTCAAAGACGACTCAAAAGGCAATAAAAGTCCAAGACGACTTAAAAAGTCAAGAAAAGTCCGAGACACTCAAAAGTCAAGAAAAGACAAACTCGCCTTAAGACGGGATTCTCATGGAATCTCGCAGAAATTCCAAATACGAACTCGGAAATTCTAAATTCGACTCGAAACTTTAAATTCTAAATTAAAACTTAAATTTGCTGAAAATATTTCGTAAAATATTTCTACTAGAAAAATAGGGTACATTTCCGGGTGTTACATATTGTCAATCGCAAGTGCGACCTGAAAGACACCTTGCGTTGAGTGGGAGATGTGATAAAGAGACAAGAGAATCGGTGACGCACACTTGTGTCAGACAAGTGGGAGATTGTTGGAGTAGGTGTCCTCCACAATAGTGCGCCACATAATAAATCTTATTAAGGAATATAATTGGGATATTTATTGACTATATATATGATTAGTCAGTTGATTAACGTAAATCAATAACGGTTGGCTAACTAGAGTTTGACGTTATTGTCGTTTGACGGCGGTGATCAACTGATCCCTTTCGGTCACACCTAAAGGATGAAATCCAAATAGTAACTAATTATTTGTATACGATACAGTTAATTAGTACATTACATATATTCGATATGTACGAGAGTTAATTGTTAGAAATTGAGTTAAGAACTCAAATTCGATTAAGCTTATTTTTCAATTATGCGATAATTGACTAATAAATTTATATCTTATTTTAATACGATTAAATAAGATTTAACTTAGTAATTAATCGTTAAATTACTAAATTAGTTGAGGTTTTGAGATAGAGGTAATTAGTTAATTATATTTACAAGGAGTTGTAAAATAAATTAACCAAGCATTGTGGGACCCATTATATATTGATATAATGGTAAAATATTACTTAAAATGTTAAGTACATATTATTTATTTAATTGAGTCATATAATTGTTATATGATCAAATTAACACTTAATTATACAAGATAATTAACCATATGATCAATAAGTATTTGTGAGACAAATATCAAAAATCAAAATGGACCTAACTAGGCCATTGTGGCCGGTTAGAGTGTAGTTACAATGGTGATGATTGTTGCTCTTGTTTATACTCTTTAGTTACTAAATGAAAGTGACATAACAAGTAGAAATAATCATCACTTGTTCTACAACACTCCACTCTAATGCATGTGAACAAATTAAACAAAATAATAGTCCATTTGTGGACAATGTGGTCCGGCCTCATGGCCTATAAAATGAGCATTTGTGTTCATTTTATTACTACTTCATTTTGTGCTTGTTTTCTTACTTCTCTCAAAAACCTCATCTTCTTACTAAAACTCTCAAACACTAATATTTACTAAGTATTACTAGTGTAGTAATATAGTCATAATATTAGTAGAATAATATCTATCTTATTATCTAGTTAATAATAAGGGTAGATTATTTGGGTTAATCTTGGTGCAACTTAGAGGAGATCTTCTACCTTGGAGATTATTTGTGTTCATCCATATTATTAGCTCAAGAACAACAAGAAGGAGTTCTTGTTGTGCCCTTATATTTTCCATATCAATGTGAGAAAATTTCTTCTCTTATATAAATGTCTTTATATTTGCATGCATGTTACATAGATCATTAAATACTAAATTAACAAGTAATTTAGCAACTAATTAGAGGAGTCTAATTAAGGTCTATGGACTTTCATTATACTTTTCAAATTATAAGTTGGCTCAACCACAAAAGAAATAAGTTCAAAAACAGGCAAAGTAATTTTCTTAAGTTGGAAATTTGAAGCAATTTTAGGTAAAATTGCAAGTTAAAGAAGTAATTAGGAAAAAAATTTCAAAAGTGAGTAATTTAAAAAAAGTCGATTTCAAAATAGAGTAAAATCTAATAACTTTTTTTTTATTGATTTTGTAGTTTTAATTTTTGTCCTGAAAATATAATACAAAGATGAGACATGATAAATGAATGAATTGTCAATTTAAAATCTATACATAGTACCGTCGCATTTCAGTTCGTTATGAGCCAATAATCAGACTCTACTCGAAAATCCGAGTGGGTAGTACACTTCTTGAATATTGGGCATATTATTACATACCTTCTCAAACCAAACCCACCATAAAACTTCTTCTTCCCCCTCATTTTTCAGCAAACTTCACCCATTCCATTTAGCCAAAAACCTTCATTAAAGCTCCATAACCTCATAAACTTAAGATGTATGACATTTATTCGTCTCTCAATGAAACTTGAAGATTTTTACATCAATCTTCTCCTCTCATTATCTTCTTCCTTTTCATACCATAAAATATATCTTTCATCCAACTTTTTATAAGACCCATTTTTCTAGATCTAATCTTAAGACGGACATAATTTCTTCGTTTCTTAACGGAATTCAATTCCGTTTAATGTTTCAGAATCCTCTCGCCATCCTCCTTATTTCTAGCTAATAAAAGATTAAAACTTTTAACTTTCTTTTAAGACCGATTTTCCAGAATTTTGGTTTGGGTTTCTTAGCAATTTAATTGTTGGTAAAAGGTGGATTTTGAAGATTTTGGGTCAAGGAATTCGTGTGGGTTGATGGTTAGCTTGGGAATCGAAGATTTGGAGTGTTAATCAAGGTAATGTTAACGGGTTACTCGGTATCACATTGTATGAGCTTTTCTATGTGTTTTAGGCTAGTTTCCATGTGAAAGACGAGTTCTTGTGTAGATACTAGTATAGATCTATGACTACAATGTATATATAATTGTTGAATTGCATCTTGTATGTCCCAGTTTGATGGAAACTCGGTGGTGTTGATGATGAATTACCTTCTTATTACTTAAACTTGTATTTAAGTTTTAAATGATAACTTAATTATGCTTTTAATGTCATATGGAATGTTATGATGCTCATATGTTATGTTAAATGGTGATTTATGATGGTTTATATTGATAATTAAAAATGGGTATGAACTTGTTTGGCTTAAACTTGAAGTTTGAGTGAATTTTGGCTTGAACCCTTGCGGATTTGAGACTAACCTTGTCGTATCAAGTCCAGCCCGGGCGGGTTCGAGCTTGAACCCCATCAGAATACTCTCGACCCGGACGGGTCCATATATATCAACCCGGGAGGGTGAAATTTTCCTACACTGACCCCTTTCGTAAAATGGTAATATCTCCTTCGCTACTTGTATGTTTGGGGGTGTGACCTACCGTTGGAACCGTAAGAGGATAAGCTATCATCTCCACTTACAATTTATGCATTTACATGTCTGGAACTCAAGTTATGACCGTTTAAGTTTTACCCTTGTTTTAGATGGTTTCCAAACATATTGTTTTGAGCTGGGCTTTATGTTTCTTATTTATTATGCATCTTAAACTTGGTCTAATGCTTTTGTAACTTGTATTGACCCTTGTTTATCATTTATACCGCTGGTAAATTCTACCATTTCTCCAGCTTGAATCTCGGGCCCTGCATTGGAAGTTTGCGCTTCCCTAGTAGGCCTACATTTATCTGATGCCTTATTCACATTTTAAGCGACGATTTTGGATGTTTAGCTCATTTGAGTCAAGTATTGTTTGTTGGATGATATTAAACTCTTATTTCCCGTTGTACCTTTATACGCATTGGACCTCGTGTCGGAGCGATGAGGGTACATCCTTATTATGCTTAGGAATATGTTAGTGGGAATATGACGACGTTATTGGGAGGCGAACGCAATGCGTTGATCGACCCGGCTGTCAAATATTGTATACTTGCGTGGTGGTGTTATTTGCATGTAGCGTACTTGCTTGACCGTTTTCACGGTGCCTCATAGTATGAGTACTCGTTATTGTGACAACCTTTCTTGTTGGCCGTCCTGCCAAGATTTGTATACTTAGTCTCTGTCCGCCTGTGCCGTTGGCCGCCCTGCCGGAGTTGGGGTACTCTGCTTCTGTTTTGTTGACCGATTCTTGCATGTGTGCATGCCTAGCCACATGACGAATCAGGTACACGCCTTGTCCCGAAAGTCTGGACAGATTTAGACTAAGACCGTATTATTATCGACGTCCTACCGAGAAGATTAGAGTCTATAGTCGTCTTGTCATGCATAGTGCAGATGCTAGTGCGTTTCAGTTACCGTGAGAGTGTGTTTGCATAATCATGATGATTGGTCTATAGTGAACTGAATGTTTAAATGTCTTGTGCCTTCTTGTAAGTCGTGTCTTCTACCTTTTCGATTATATGGTCACTAACGGTCAGATGCAAGCCGTAAGTGGCGATATCGTCGCCAAGGTAAGTCTTCCATAAGTCTTGGTTACTTGATAATAATGATGTATACATGATAATGACATTTTTTACGTTCATGACACTGTTTATGATGATGATATTTTTTATATATGATGATGATATTGTTTATATATGATTATGATGATATTGTATATATATAATAAAGATATTGTTTATATTTGATGATGATAATTCTGATATTTATTGTTTATATTTAAGTTGCAATTTGTATAAAAGATTTATTAACTAAGCTTTGCTTTTATAACTTAAAGTGAAATTCGTGGTTTTGCCTTTAAAGTTTTTAAAATCTCGTGTTTTCCGCTGCAAATTATGTATTTACTTTATTGCAAAATCGTGGGGTGTCACACACTTGGTCAACAGAAAGTCAAGATTTGTGACAAAATTTCTGTCATAAAAGTTTAATTGGTGACGGAAATTCCGTCACAAATCTTGAATTACGCTAACTTTACCTTTGACCTTGACTTCGTGTGTGTGACGGAATATAATTTCAGTTATAATTTTTTTTTTGTGACGGAAAATCCTTTATAAAACCGCTTTTTATGACAAAATTGAGAGACAAACATTTGTCGGGAATCAGTCACAAATTCACTTTTTCTGACGGAATAGGCTCTTTTGTGACGGATTTTTCCATAACAAATCCACGTTAATATTGTAGTGTAAAAGCATGAAAGGAGAGAATCTGTCGTCCCACTGGAATGTTGACAACCCCAAAAATTATTACCCCTAGTAGTTAGAAGGTAAAGGGATGTTTGGATATAAAGGATTTGGAGGGAAAGAAGAAGAGGAAAAGGAAATAATGAAAAATATTTTGTTTGGTTAGCAAAATAGAGGTCAAGGGATTTGGAGGGGAGGGAAAATGGTCCCCTCCGTTTTCCTCCCCCTAGGCAAATTATTTCCATTCCCCTCCCATCCC
Source organism: Heliosperma pusillum (assembly GCA_022085475.1). NCBI lineage: Eukaryota > Viridiplantae > Streptophyta > Magnoliopsida > Caryophyllales > Caryophyllaceae > Heliosperma > Heliosperma pusillum. The sequence goes on from JAIUZE010069163.1 coordinate 5,681, forward strand.
CTCCCTTTCCTTTATCTCCTTCTCCCTTTTCTCCTTACCCTCCACTTTTGATATCCAAACACATCCTAAGGGAAAGCATCCAGGAAACAACAGTGGATAATTCTAGAAAAAGGGCGGTGAGTAGCCAAAGCTATTGGTCGGCACCCCGACCCAAGGAAAAGCAAAAAATTATATCATTTATAAAAAAAACTCTCCATCTGCCGAACACTTGATTCGACAATGTTCCTCCAATTATATCACGAACAAGGGGTAATAGAGGATAAAGAGCATCATCTGCAAAAACAAAAAAACTAAACCAAGACAAAAGTCCTTGGATTACTCAAAGGTAAGGGAAGGCTCGCTAACTAGGAAAAAGGCAACATACACCGGCGTTCCCCGCCTAGACTAAGAGTTAAACAGTAAGAAGACCCCAGGCTAAAAGTCAGAGCAAGAGGCATTTAAAGGCGTTCCCAACCTACACCAAGAGTCGAACAGGAAGGCCGACCCCAGACAGAAATTCAGGCGGGTAAGAGGCATTAAAAATGCCTTCTCCGCCTAGACTAAGAGTCCAACAGGTTGGTCGGCCACGAGCTGGAAGTCAGGCAGGCAAGAGGCATTTAAAGGCATTCTCGGCCGAGACCAAGAGTCGAAAAGGAAGGCCATCCTCAAGGGTTAAGCGCTCATGCGAGCTAGCAACTAAGGGGCAACAAGGACGGAACCATAATTGATCAAGACCACGCCTTTTTAAATATGAGAACCAAACGCTAAGTTAAAGGTAATATAAGGTTGGCCACAAAGCTCAAAGAATACCTAAGACGAAAGCCAAAAAAAAACAGAGGTGAAAATCTAGATAAAAGGAAAATTAGCAAAGGGTTTACAAATGCAAAAAGCAAAACACTATTACAAGAGGCACAAAGGCCTTGCAAAGCCCAAGGACAACCACACCACAATCAGCGGCATCCATATACGGACCCCGCCCAACAATAAACAAAAGGAAGCAAAGTCTGTTGAGCGCAGGAGCAACAAGCTCATCTCCAAAGTAGGCCGATAGAAGGATCAGAAGCAGCTACCTTGACTCTCCAAAGAGTCAGGAATCCCGGTGGATGTCCATCCGCACCTTCAAGGGCTGGGAGGAGCCTTCTCATTTACGGCCTGATCGTTGGCCTGCCCGAGGTTAGCAGTATCGCTGACATCCTCCTCTTGTCCACTACCAGCCACCTGCTCGCGCTCAGCGTCTTCCTCAACATTAGACTCGATCAAAGGCAGGGGAACGAAGGAGAAGTTGTTGCATTCAACATCAAGGTAACCCTCAAAAAGACGTTCCCTCAACTTTGCATATGCATTTTCTCGGCCTCGGCCATAATATTCTTCGATCCTAGCCCTTGTCAGCTCTTTCAGCCTATTATCATAAGTCTAAACAACAACAATCAACTCGGAGCGCAAACCCTCGACTTCTTTGCTCGACAGCTCCATAGCAGCGTCATTGACCATCTTCCCCTTAGTGACCTCAAGTTGGGCGGTGGACAGATTAACTTCATGGTTGGCTAGACCTGGCAAAAGTAAACAGAACCCGAGTAATCGATCGAAATTAACTGAATCGACACCTGACCGTACATCTGAAAGGTATAATTTAAACTTCCTCCAAGACCTGAAGCAACCTAAATTTATTCAAAACTGAACTGAATTTGTAATTATCGAAATAAAACCAAAATCGAATGAACTGTAACTGTTCAACCTGAATTGTTTTAACCTGAACCGAAATATACTGAAACCGACTTCAACCCGTATCTTGATGACTGAAACCCAATAGTGAAACTCGAAATGACCCAAATGTATTTGGGTGTCATATCTAGGTATCTTTTTATACATGAGCGTTACCCTTTTAGCGTCTCTAAATTAATATAATATCTCACTTGAAAAAAAAATTATATATTATTATTAAAAAAACATTATATACTACTTATTAAAAATACATTATATTATCATAAATGATGCAATTTCGATCAGATCCTTTGTAATGATAATTATTACACTGTTATCACTAAGTTATAAAAATATTATCATAAACGATGCAATTTCGACCAGATCAGATTCTCTATATATACGGAACAAATGTGGAGTTGAGTAATATTATTGCCCAATAGAAATAAAAATATTATTCGCTATAAATTTTTGTTTTCTTTTTCAAAAATCAAAATCAAAATATTCGATCTTTTGAATAAAGACCTAATCCCTTAACATCCGATTCGAATATAGCCTGACTCGAATCTCATCCACACCTCTATCAACCCGACTCGAATCTCATTTACACCAATAATAACCCGACTCAAACCTGCACCGAACCGAAATATCTACAACCGATAAAAAGTGGAAACTGAATCCAAACTGAATTGAACCGAACTGAAATCGAAAATAAAGGTCTATCGAAATAACCCGATCCGAAAGAAACCGAACCGAAACAGATCTGGATGACCCCTTTGCCACCTTTATGGTTGGCCACTTAAAGTTTTTCGGGTAAAAAATTTGGGTATTTTGGACAAATTGTCAAAGTTTAGGGGTACTGTGAGAATTTTCAAATTTAAAAACCATGTAACTTCTTAACTTACCTAATCACCCTAGACAATTGGAAACACATTTTTAATTGAATTTTTATATAGAGAATCAAACAATTTTTGTTAAATCCACATGAATCTCATAAAAGATTGGATATTTAATGAAGTTGCAACTCACAGTCAAACCAAACGATATCGTAAATTCCTTTAATAAGGGGTTGTTTGGTTACCCACTAAATAACATAGTAACTTAAATTCATGTGAATTGTAAAATGGGCATGTTGTTTGGTTGCCCCAATTCACATGAATTGGAAGTTCCCATGAATTCCAATTCCTCCATAATGGAGGAAGTGGCTTACCTAGGTCCCCCTAGGTAAGTTAGAATGCCTACATGAATTACACTTCCTCCATGGCAACCAAACACTATTTACTAATTCACATGAATTATAAAATCATGTGTTTTATGACTTCCTAGACAATACAAATTCCCACATGCAACCAAACAACCTCAGTATTCAAGGCTATTAAAGTTCAAAAAGCTATGTCACTACAAAAACGAATTAAATTAGATGTACTAATAATTATTACAGAAGGTTCCTTTACATGTCAACTGTGAAGGTCCTTAACGGCAACCAAGGTGAACAAACAGAATGGATATATTTGCCATTTACAAGTTGGGAAGATTCAAAATAGGACTACAAGAAAGTCAAGGTTGCACAATAAATAGTCTTTTCTAGTACCATATGGCATATGGAAAGAAGTTTTCTACGGACTGTCCCTACCCAATACAAATACTAACGTTCTAGTATAGATGAACAACTTAGGTGTACAAGGATCTTAAATAAGTTATCCACTTACAGTAAGTCTTTTTTAAGATGAGTATATCTGTTAAAATTTTAAGACGATTCAAGTATTACCAAGTGTTGGTAATAAAGATAAAATTTTTGATATTTTCTAGGCAACAAATGAGGTGATTTGGTATGTATTTGACACGTCTAAACTTTAAACGGATAATGACCGTCTAAAATGAGAATTTGTGAATAAGCTAAATGATCTAAATGCACACTTAGAAGAGGCACATCACTTGATGCACCTTTTCTAATGGCGTATTTGGCTCACTTTTGCCAATTTTGTCAATTCGTTTAGTTGGTTAATTACGAAATCGGTTTTGATTTATTTAACTTTAATTTGCAAAAACTCGAATGTTAAAGTGAAATAAAATAAAACGTTGTTAAACGGTGAAATGATTGAACAAAAGAATATAAAAAAGTAAACTAGATTTGAAAATCCGATCCTCCTCGGATCTGGAAAGACCCTCGAATCATATTGCAAGCAGGCACGCTGATCGAAGCAACAATAGACAAGATCAGAAGAAAAGTCACCCTAGACGGTGCGCCCTTTCTAAGGAACTACTTGTTTCTGGGTGCGATCAAATGTTTTAAATGAAAGATTGATATAGTTTCTGAACTTGTGCGATATACAACGTATAAAATAAAATATAAAACAAAACAAAACAAAACAATATTTAAAAAAAGTTCAACACTCTTAAACTTACATGTTAGTGTCACAAGATTTAACTTTAGTCGGTTTTTAGTGGTAGCTCGTAGACTTATGCAAGGAACAAAAGTGCCTTGAAATTGATCAATGACTAGTTTAAAAAGTATCTATAATTATGTTGAGATGATTAAATTGGGTCATCTAAATGGAAGATGATGTGTACCACGATATGAATCAGGTTTACGTGGTGGAATGATCAAGCACGTAGATGTTGCTGAGCAATAGCAAGGTATGGAATTATATATGAAAGAGAGAGAGAAGAGAGAAGAGCGTAACACTCACGTGCTAAATTATGAGGCCGAATACCTCTATTTATAGAAAAACAGAAGTGGAGACAGGCGGGAACACGACACTGTAGTGCGCGGTTCTTAGGAAAGGCGCGACATATCATGCACCTCTTGGAAGAGGCGCACCACTTGTTGCCTCTCTTCTAAGGTGGTTTCCTCCGCCAACAAGTAAGGAAACACGTGTTTGCGGATTCCGTAGTAGGGATGTGTGATATAGATAGCGCTCGGGTATTCGTGTCAAACTCTAAAAGCACAAAATATTATCTTTACGGTTGCTAAAATATTCCGTCTCGAAACGAGACGGGACCCCGAATTTAATAACGGTTTTGCCCCCAGACTTGGATTGACTCTAATTACTGTCAAAACGGCCACATTGGCATGTAGGTGACGACTCAAGGGTTGATACGAGTTTTTGAGTTACCTTTTATTAGCTGACTTATGAAATGTCACAAAATTGCGACATATGCGAAACATGTTGTCCGATTCATCATCTGCTAACTTTTGGGAGGTGTAAACACGAGTGTCTACAATTTTTGGAAACTCAGGTTAAGAGCCCCACAGTTAAACATAATACATGATTGACGTATTCATAATAGCTAACATTTTCAGGTAGATATTCACCTCACAAAATTAACATATTCATGTAACTATTTACATTACCATGACATATTCGCGTAAATTACAAATCATATTTTCAAAATAAAACTCACACAATTAATATAGATATTTATGTAATATAACAAGCATATTTACAACCAAATTACGTGTATAAGAATAATAATTATATTTGTTAAGCTAATCATAGATATTCATTTCAAATATACTTATTCACACAATTTAACATTTACTTCACAAAAGATAATTACATATTCATAACATATAAATTTTACATTCTCCAAATATAATTACATTCTCACATCTTGTAAATTACATATTCACAGCATATAAGACGAGACGGGACAAGAATTGCTAATAAGAACCTACTAAAAAAGTCTTGTGGAGATCCTCTCCATTTCTTAAAAATAAATAAATAGTTCATTTTATTTTGGTGATCCATATCCCATTCTTGTATCATCGAACGATGCTAATTTTCATGAATATAAATAAACGAACGGGTAATGTGAAAAGATATTATTAAACATTTTTATCATTTAAGATGCATGATCCGTCGTAAAATTAAAACGGGTTATATACATACTAAATCATCCCATTTTTTTGCCTTGAAAAAGAACAAAATTTTTGCCTTTATTATTAATATGGTACTCCCACCGTCAAGGTCATTTATTTACATTTTCATTTTTGGGTGTCTTATTCATTTGTTTACTTTTCTATATTAAGAAGGTTCTCTAGGTGTATTTTGATTTCCCGATGAGACTATTGTGTACTTATCATTCAATCCCCCTATCTGCAAATGGTCATCTCCCTTCTCCCTAATCTTTGTGTCAAAAGTAAAGGTAAACAACAGAACAGAACGAAAGATGTACTATTTAACTCGTTTTATACTTAAACGAATATTGTCCGTTTTAAACAAGACTTACCAATACTAACTACTAAATAAGTTTTCATTTTAAAAAAAAATGAGGTGTTCCTAATTAAAATAAAAAAAGTCCTAAGTTGACCCCACAGAACCCACCTTCTAATCTCCTATCCTTACAAACTCCCTCCATTGGACTATTTCTCCCTTCCTCCCACCTAGAGCTGGCAAGTCTGACCCGACCCGAGTGACCCGACCCGAAACCCGAGCAAAACCGACCCGACCCGACCCGAGAATACTGCAACCCGAAACCGACCCGACCCGACCCGTTGACGACCCGTAACCCATTGACGACCCGTAACCCGTTGACGACCCGAAAATCAGTGACCCGACCCCGACCCGAACCTGACCCGACATTGACCCGACCCGATATTGACCCGATTAAATTGACGCTCTGACAATTATTAAACTTAATAATGATCAAAATGAAAGTGATTTATTGTTTAAATTGATATGTTTGACTTAATAATGAATTAATTAAACCAAATAATAATTTAAAACTAGATTTAATGGAAAAATATTGAAATATTGCGAAAAAATAACCGGACCCGATTACGACCCGACTCAAACCCGACCCGACCCGATGTATCATTTGACCCGAAAATGACCCGACCCGATAACGACCCGAACCCGACCCGACCCGACCCAAAAGGGTTGTCTGACCTGATACGACCCGAACCCGAACCCAAACCCGAACCCGACCCGACTGACCCGATTGCCACCCCTACTCCCACCCAACTTTAATCCCACGGCACTCCCTTCTCAAAATTCCCTCATCTCACACAAAATATCTATTTATATACCATTCTCCCATTATTGTCACAATCTCTCTTTCCCCACTTTACCAAACTAAATGCCTCGACAACATTTTCACAAATGACTATCCTTTATCAAAAACCAACTCTCCTCATCATCATCATCTCCCTACTATCCCTCCTCCCTCTCCTATGCCAACCCGTTTACGCCCAGCCTACTCCGCCAAGCCCGAACACGGGCTTGACGGGTCAGAATTTCAGCCCACCAATGGGCGTGATCATAATAGTCCTAATAGCAGCCCTTTTCTTCATGGGCTTCTTCTCCATCTACATCCGCCACTGCACTGAAGTCAACGCTCCAGGAACTGGGGTGACAACCCGGCGTATCTTAGCTGGGTCGATAGCCCGCTCAAGGCGTGCCCCGCGCGGGCTCGACCCGACTGTCATCGAGGGATTCCCCACGTTTGACTATGCTGTGGTGAAGTCTGCAAAGATAGGTAAAGGCGCGTTGGAGTGTGCTGTTTGTTTGACTGAGTTTGAGGATGACGATACGCTGCGTTTAATCCCTCATTGTGATCACGTGTTTCATCCCGAGTGTATTGATCAGTGGCTTTCCGGGCATACTACTTGTCCTGTTTGTCGGGCTAACCTTACTGAACCCGTAACTGTGCCCGATATTATCGTTTCGCCGGTTATAGAAACCGAAAATAGTATCCATAATAATAATATGGATGAGAATGAGAATGAGAGCGAGTCAATAGAGCAACCATTACATGGGAATATGAGAAGAAACCGATCGATGATGAGGAACATATCATTTGGAAGGCCAAGATGGATGGGAAAATACTCGAGGTCATTTTCGACAGGACACGTTGCGGTAAAACAATGGGAGAACATGGATAGGTTTACGTTGAGGTTACCGAATGAGGTTAGGAAACAAATTATGACCGGTAAGTTAGAGAGGAGTACAAGTTTGGTAGTCCTACCTAGGGAAAGTAGTACTAGGAGAGGATACCGAACCGGGTTTGGGGAAGGTACGAGTCGGGTTCGGTCTGGGAGTGTTCGGTCCGACCGTGGTTGGATTTTCTCGTTGGCTCCACCATTTATTAGTCGAGTCCCGTCCGTTAGATCTCCTTCAGGTATTATGAATCAAGATGGTTCGGTTCGGGGGTCTTTACGTGGATCAGTTCGGTCTGGTTCGGCCCGGTTGCCAGTCTAAGTACACGAGTTTTGACTTGTAAATTAAACTTTGTGGTTTTTTGTTTTTATTTAAACGTTTTTGGTGGTGTAGAAAAGTTCATCGACTATGACAGATAGTGACATGGTATTTTTTTCAAGATTGATGGGATAATAACTGATTTCTACCTTTTATTATTTGTTAGAATTTAATTAAGTGTAAAGGGTCATGTGATCGTGTCTTGTAAATAGTATATTGTGGCAGCCATATATACATGCGTTCTAGATTGATAGAATTGAAAATTGACCACCTAATTTAAAGTCCAATTTGCACAGCAAGCTTGAAGTCAAATTTGTTGACCATAAGTACAAATAAACGAAGTGGAGGTTGATGATTGATTTGTGAGAGAAATGTTATAAAATGGAGATTGAGGTGGAGGTGAAGGTTGAATCGACTTTGAATCCTTGATAGGATGGCTCGGGCGAAGGTTGACCGAATTGAGGTTGCGGGATAGGTGGCGGTGTAGTTTGGGGGTTTGTAAAACCGAACTAGGTAAGGTATGTGTATTCGTTTGGGAGTAAGTAGACCTCGCTCGCTCACTTATCGGGACAAAATATTAAGAGTATAAATGATTTTTCGTTAGAATTAATAAGTAAAATTATTTAGTATATGAGCGAAAAAAGGGGAAAAAAAAGATTTACTATAAACTTAGAATTTTTGTGTATTATTTCTAAGCATTTTGAAGCTTTATAAGTTATATTTGATTTTTTGAGTAAAAACTCATACGGAATATTTAATTGAGTTTATATGTAATGTTTTTTAGTTAGACTGTAATAATTTGACCTTATTATTTGGGTGGCGGAACTCGATGACTGTATCTCATAATTTTTAAAAAGAAAACTCGAAAACATATTTAACTAGCTCAGAAATTACACATTAAATTATAATTCATCAAATTTGTAGTCTACTTATTTACTTGAAATGAGTTGATTGGATCAATGATTCCAATTTTTTAGATGCTACATGAGAATACTTTTTATCACTTAACCTTATTTCGGTTCTTGATCACTTAGGGTTCAATTTTTTGATTCTTTAATATAAAAGTCATTTGGTTTGAAGCAATCTGGACATTATGGTGGATTATTATGTGTGTTTGGTCACCAACTATACCCATGAGCTGTTATTATTTTATTTTTTTTGAAAATTCATTTATAGACACTAATGATTTTATAAAAATGGAAAACTGAAAGAAATCTCTCATTTTCTTTAGAACATTGAATACTTCTATTTATTTTGCAAGTTCGGTAAAGTGGAAGACCTTGTATTACTATTCATTTCCTATAAGTAGAAAAGACAGTTAACTTGAGTGTGAGGCCAGGAAATAGAGATGTAGCATGTAACAAATCCATTTATACTACTAGTATAGGTGTATTTATTGTGTAAATATTACTCCGTAGCACGTAATATCAGGAGTTGTTTGGTTACCCACTAATTAACATGGAAACTTAAATTCATGTGAATTATAAAATGGGCATATTGTTTGGTTACCCCAATTAACATGAATTGGAAGCTCCCATGAATTCCAATTCCTCCATAATGGAGGAAGTGGCTTACCTAGGTCCCCCTAGGTAAGTTGAAATGCCTACATGATTACGCTTCCTGCATGGCAACCAAACACTATTTACTAATTCACATGAATTCTAAAATCATGTGTTTTATGACTTCCTAGGCAATACAAATTCCCACATGCAACCAAACGACCCCTCAATATAAAGAAACATAGATGCTGACTTGTAACATTTGCAAACTACGAGAAGTGCGTGGAAAACTATTCCACATATTTCATTTTCAGTGTCTAAATCGATTTTATTGATGATACGATTTGTTATAAGCTCGTAAAATGGTGTTGTAGAGTTTAATAAGTTGTATAGACTTTCTTAAATACATGGCCGATAATGACATGTTTGAAAACTTCTCCTATCTCTTATGGTCGTATTACTCCTATGGTCAAACTATTTGTGCCCGACTTAGAAATGTGAGAAAGGTTGTATATATCAAATCCTCTGTATTACCAAAATTTTCATATCATACAAATTAGGTTTAAGTTTAAAATGGTCATTTTATACTATTTGCTTCACAATGATTATTATAGGATTGCTTATAGCCTTGCACAAATTTTCAATAAAATCGATCAAGTAATATACCAATTGTACATATAAGACACTATCATACCACTGATAGCCCTTATAAGCCGACAATGACCTTGGAGCCTCCATAAAAAAACGCGGTAAAACTTTGAAACAACATAAATACCATGTCACGGAGACTGATGAATCAATATTATTATATCACTAACTCTATGACACAAACTCTTTCAGGCCCGTGCTATAACTATGGCAAGCGTACCAAAAGGCTTCTTAGTCAATGTTTTTTTCCGCTCAAACTTATGAGAATGTGTGGACACCCCTGCGATCGTCTCGCGGGATCCGATATGGCAGGCATATCAACCTGTGGTATAATCTGAATCGAATTAAGGTTGAATAGGAGTCGCCACCAAATTTTATGGGAACTTGTAACTATGTAAATCCACTTTTCACCTTTCATCGAAAAGCACAAAGCAAATCAATTTTCAATTGATTGAAGTCTAGGGATTTGTACCCTAAATCACTCGATTGAATGACTCTCATGACCCATTGGATTCGGACGTCCGAAAACTAATAGATTTTGAGTAAGGGGAAGAGGTACGTGTTGGGAAGCCCATTAATAAGACACCCAACCCCGCCTGTTTTGATAACGGCCTCTACTAATCAAGCAATGGTTTTCAAAGAAATGCGTAGCTATGACTGTAATACTCCGTATTTCGTGGTACTCGGTCGAGTAAGGGTCACTCGACCGAGTGGAGTGTGTACTCGGCCAAGTGTAGTGCATTCGGCTGAGTGGGTTATTGTGCCAGTTAGGCAGCCTTCTGCCTGCGCGGCCGAGTGTAGTGTACTCGATCGAGTGTTCTGTGAACTCGACCGAGTACACCTGTCTGATGGGTTTTTACGAGTGGTTTTGTATTAAGGTGATTAAGGGTTGTAGAGTTCGTTGGGAGTGTGTACATTAATGTTCCATGTAGCCTACCGCGTTGGGAAACTCTACCTGTAAGCAATTCCGCAAGCAATATGTAATCACAATCAAAAGTGTTTCTCTACGAAGTCTCCTCCTAAACAATCAATAAATGATTCGATCAATAACTATTGAATCACCCTTTTTCTCCAATTCAATTAGGGCTCTACACAACCCAACATGATTATTAAACATAAAGACATATTACTTATCAATAGTATCGATACACAAGACAAGAAACAACCAATTCTAAGCCTTGAGATGATTAGAGATGACTAAGAGGTTTTGAGAGAGTTATGAAAAGGTTTAGGGTTAATTATGAAGTATTAATCTGACGGAATAAGTTTATACCTCTTAAATATGTTTAAATAAAACCACCCGGTAACACCCGTAGACCGGTGCACTCGGTCGAGTGCAAACTAAACTCGACCGAGTGCCAACTAGGCAGAAGGCTGCCTAACTGACAGACCAACCTCACGCGGCCGAATGTACCATACTCGGCCGAGTACCCACACCACTCGGTTGAGTGACCCTTACTCGACCGAGTACAAGCTGAAAGTCCTAGACCTCTAATTACACTCCTCTAATTAGTTCATTAAATTACATTAACTTAATTATTTAGGATCTAGTTATCATGCATGCAAATATAAAAGCATAAATATAAAGATAAGAAGAAATTTCCTTACAATGAAAATTTTTTCGGTCAAAATGGGCACAATAAGAAACTCTTTTCTTATTGTTCTTGAGCATGAAATTAGTGGATGATCCTCCAAAAATAACCTCCAAAGTATAAGGTCTCCTTCTTGTTGCACCCAAGAATCAACCCAAATAATCTCTAGTATTATAGTACTAGATAATGAGAAGAGATTTCAGTTTTTACTAATATAAATAATATTACGACTCTAGTAATATAGATGAATATTAGTGTATTGAGAGTTAAAGAGATGAAACATGAATTAAAAGCATGAGCAAGAAACAAGAACAACTCTTGTTCTTTTTCTTATGCAATCTCACGCCACAACAACATGCAAATGGGTATATATGTAACAACCCGAAAAGTACCCAATTTTTCTAGTAAAAATATTTACTAACACTTTTCAGTAGACTTAAGGTTTTAAAATAGAAATTTTTGTTCCGAGTCGTATTTTGAAATTCCGCGTTCGTATTTGGAATTTCTGAGAGATTTCATGAAAAGACCGTTTTTAGTCATCTTTGACTTTTCTTGACTTTTAAGTCGTCTTTGACTTTTTCTTGACTTTTTAAAAGTCGTCATTGACTTTTCTTGACTTTTAAGTCGTCATTTACTTTTCTTGACTTTTAAGTCATCATTGACTTTTCTTGACTTTTTAGTCAACTTTGACTTTCGTTGACTTTTCCCGACTCGCCTCGTAATTTTAAAGACCGAAATTATATTTGAAAAATAATAAATTTAATTTATTTTTATTAAGATTTATCGGAATTTATCGTAATTTAATATAATTATTTTGAATTTATTCTGAATTTAAAGAATAACTTTTACGGTTTTAACCGAACGTCATTTAACTATTCCCGGGTCAACTTAAGTCCCGAAACCCGACTTTGACATGAGTCACACGCGCCATGTCACTTTTTTTCCACTCATATTAGATCTTTTAATTAATATGATTAAACTAATAAAAATATCTAAGATATTTGTAACTTTATCGGTCTGTCAATTTAAACTCCGCAAATCGCTTAAAAACAGACCCGATTTCTCACCATTTCACACGTCTCCTTTGTCCTCTCTTTCACCTTGATATTTTCCTTTCTTTTCATTATAATAACATAATATCTTGATATTTAGTTCAATTAACTTAATCGCTAATTATATTTAATCGATTACCGTAATATAATTATTAAACGCGAGTCAATTCCGTAACAACAATTTCAAAATCCGACTTCCTAATTCCTCTATATTTACACGGCCCTCACTCACCACATACTCACTAACAACTTTTCATTTTACAATAAATCAAATTAAGATCAAATTAATCGTTCTTCATCGTTCTTCATTTGTTCTTGAGCGTTCTTCATCCGTTCTTCGTCGTTCTTGAGCAAAATCATCATAAAACCTTCATTTCTTAATTAAATCCGTCCTAACTTATATTTCTAGAACCTCCTCTTCGCTCTCCATCTTCAAGTACGGTTTTATTTCAAATCCGACAAAATCGTTTTCAACATTTAATTATGGAAAATCAAGTTTAAGTTCTAATAATGTTTTTCTTGTCATTTCTTATAGGGGAAGATGTTGAAGACGAGTTTGGTGACTCGTATATTTTAGGAGAAGACTAGAAGACGGGTTTCTTAGTTCTTAGTTCTTATATTTTGGTGCTACTTGATTTTGTGCTAGCTAAGGTAACGATTCCGAGTTACTCGACGAATCAATGTTACATACTTTAGTTAGTGTTTATGATTTACGGTTTTTAATTAGTAACATGATAAGTAATCGTTTTTATCATGTGGTATGAATTTATAAACATGTTGGTGTTCTTGACATATATTTATGATTTCTTCATAATCATGATTTTAATATGCATGATGGTTGAATTGGATGTTAAAATGGTTGTTGATTAATTAAAACATGTTGGAAATAATTTGTGTTTGTTGTTGTGGGAACCGGTTTTGGGGCTGTTTAGGGGGGCGGTTTAGGGGCTGTGAACCGGACCAAACCAGCCGGTCCAGGCCGGTTCAGACCCGGTCTGGGTTGGTCCATGGTGGGTCCGGGTTTTGGTCTTTGGGTTGTGTCGATGTTTGATTGTTTGGTTATTGTTTTGACGGGTTTTAATTATGTTAAAGCATGCGGAAAATATTAGGAAACGGTTTTAGTAAAGTCTTTAAAACAGCCAAAACAGGCCCAAACCAGCCGTGGGGCCCAGTCCAGGCCCGTGTCAAGTCGGCCCAAATCAGCCCGTGGGTCCCCTTACTTAGACTTGTGACGGTTTTTGAGTTATTGTTATTTTATCGCGTTTTGTAATAATTAGCAAGCGAGAAATATTAATAAGTAAAATATTTAATTAAAAAGGTTTTTTCATATAATTATTATTTCTCACATGTTAGAAATTATGATACGGGATTATAGTTTAAATTTCCATCCTTTAAGTCAAACGGGTTTTCGTAATATTTAATAATTCACATGTTAGAAGTTTTAATAATATAACATGTAATGAATATGTTGATTTTATGTCTATGTGATAAAGACTCTGTTTCTAGCCGGTTTGACCAAACGGGTTTGGTCAAACTAAGATCTAGTCAGCCCCGTTTTGACTGATGACCCGTCGCGGGACTCGGGTCGGGGATTTGTCTTCAGGTAAGGTTTTATTCAATGAAGGAATGAATGAGCCTTAGTAGATATGAGGCGATATGATATTTGAATATGCTTTTTGTGCAATTAGTCACATGATAGGAAGTTTTTCCCGTGACTGTTTGATTATATGGTTGGTGTCGTGTTGACTAAGTACCCATAGAGAATTATGAGTATATGGCGTCTTGACCATTCTAATTCTAAATGAGTATCTTGGACCATGACATCGATAGGCCGTACTATCTTTAACGAGTATATGTTCACCACTGATAGCGTTTGTGTCACTGGCCTGGGCCTTTTGATACCAAGCCGGGGGCATGGCCTCCTAAGAGTTCCGCTTTGGGAAGGGAGCAGCTTCTTAAGTACTAGCATCTCTGCTTGGGGGTCGCCTAGCAGAGTTTCTTGTGTACGGTTATGTCATGAGACGGGGAATGGAATAGCTGTTGTCGATAGGTCTGATCAGTCTAGGACTAGGATGTTTTCCTACCTTGTGGTATAGCCTCGAGTTACAGAAGTCTTCTATTGACTGCACTAGGAACTTATGCCTGTTTGTAGAGGTATTGGTCTTTCATGTTTGTATGATTCTATGAGTTCTAGAAGGTGAGATGCAAGCCGGCTAGGATTGATAGAGTTGGGATTACCGGTTGTTAACTGATTCACATGATTACGTGTTGATTAGGGTTTGAGTGTATCATGGCCATGTTTCTGAGAGGAACCTCTGAGCTAGCATACCAGCTTCCCTACCTCGAGTCATAGTTTATTATCGGATTCACATGATAGCTTTCATATGATAGGTTATATGTTAGTTAACTGTTTCATAACATGAAAAGCATATCATATATGTTAAGGTTTTGTATTTTATATATACATTGCTTTTATGTTTTCATGTTTCATTAAACTCGACATTTCGTGGCTGAGAGAACTCGGAGTTACTCCCCACTGACTGTGGCTTCCGTGTTTATATTTAATGCGGTCGAACAGGTGGTGTTGCATATTTGGGGTACATGGACGAGCTAGCGAGCGAAGTATTTACCTTGGACCTATATTCGGTTCATAGTTTGTATATTATTGTACACTCTTTTTATTTCCGTATTTATACGGGAGATATGTCTCCCGTCTTGTATAATTCTTATGTATAATATTAATTTTCTTTTGTATTGAACCTTTTTATTTATGACACCCTTCGTTATGTATTTAAATTATTTTTTTTTTCTTTCCGCAAATTTGAGGGTGTCACAAATTACCTCTACCTCAAAATATATGTGCAACCTCATCTAATTTAATGATTTAATGATTAATCACTAAATTAAATCTTATTTAATCGTATTCAAATAATTGTAAAATTTATTCAGTCGGTTATCGTATAATTGACTAATAAACTTAAGTAGAATGAGTTCCTAACTCAATTTCCAATTAATAACTCTTTTAACCAAACATATATCAAATATATATATGTAAAGGACTAATTATTCTGTATCATATACAAATAATTAGTTTTCAGTTTGGGTATCATCCTATAGGTGTGACCGAAAGGGATCAGTTGATCATCGCCGTCATATGACAATAACGTCTAACTTTAGTCAGCTGAGCGTTACCGATTTACGTTAATCAACTGACGTGGAGTATCAAAATATACTAATCATGCCACGTATATTTCAAATGAGATTTATTATATAAATTCACTATTATGGAGGACACTTACTACAACAAAAACACCCTTGAGTTTTGTCGATTTCGTTTTTATATTTCCGTTGCACTCTAAATCCGCTGTTGATTCCACTGTGACTTCTGCTTGTTAAATCGTTGTTGTATACTTCTTACTTTCTAGTTCTAAATATCAACTTCTCATTTCTCTTGTGCTTTGTCTAAGTGACCAAAGAATTTAGAAGAAGTTTTTAATTAAGCTTAAATTTTTAAATAGACACCTAATTCACCTCCTCCCCCTCTTAGGTGTTCTCGCCCTTGACTCCTCAATTGGTATCGGAGTTTTAGGCACGAAAATTTGATTAAAGTGCCTAACATAAACTAAAATGAATTAGTTTAAGTTAATATTAAATTTTAGCTTAATTAAATTATATTTGTCCCGATCAATGGAATTCGGGTCAACCCATATAGCAAATTGGTTTATTTGGGTCCTAAAGGAAAGAAAGTGGTTAATTGGGCCCAATGAGAAGACACGCTCGCAAAAGAGTCAATTCAGCCCAATTGAGAAGTCCAATTCGTAAAGAGTCGATTGGGCCCAAGAAGTCAAGCTCATAAAGAAAGCCCAAGTCTTCAAGTCTATCAACCAAGGGAGAAATCCTTATAAATAAGAGACGTCTCCACCATTTCAAGGAGAAAAACATCACTTTTACAAAAGAAAAACTCATTTATCAAAGTGAAGAGAAAAGAGACATCAAAAGCTCTCAAATTCTCTCTACAAATCTTCCTTCGCAAGTAGTCAACAAGCACCACAAAATCGTGCCGCCTACGCAAGGAAAACTCAAATCAAACTCAAGCATCGAAGAGAGATTCAAGTCAACGCGACCCTCTCAAGAAGCTAATGTCAAGCAAGCGAACCTCGAAGATCGAAGTGTCGTGCCTTAGTAACGTTGTAGAATCAAAGGATAAATAGACTTTGTATACATAACTTTCTAATATTAATATAAACTCATTTGTTTCTCTGTTTTGTGTTACAGTTTTATTGAAATACAAAATTTGTTGTTACAAATTTTTGGTGAACCCGACGTAAAAACCTCTACCTCTCATCTTTACAATGAGCCTAGTCAATTTACATCAAGAACAAGGATGTCTTCTCAACAAAATACATCAAGCACACCCGTTAAAACTTATGCATCAATCCTCAAAGGGTCTCCTAGTGTTGCACCTCCATCATGCATTCGATCAGTTGGTGTTTCCACAAGAGGAATGGCAAGGAAGGCTTCTATCAATGCCGCTGCTAAAAGCTTGCGCACAGCTTATGTTCCTAAAAGGCCTCGCAAGTTCTCTATTGCATCCATTGTTGCTGCTGCTACTGCCATCATCAAGAATGCTTCACCTCCCCAAAAGGAGAGCAAGAAGTTCAAGGCTAATGGTTCATCACCTCTCAAAGTGAAGAATGCGACGCCAAAGAAAGAGAAAGCTCCAAGCCCTATCTTCGAATCATTCATGGTCATTGGTAGCTCTAGCATTGAAGAACAACTAGAGAACGTGAACAAGCTCCTTGAGAAGATGATGTGAGAGAATGAAGAGAAGAGTAGGAGGATTGAATACCTTCAAAGAGAAATGGAGGAGCTTCGTAACAAGGAGAACTCAAGCCGTCATGTCACTGATGAAGAAGATGAAAATGACGATGAAGTTCATGATGATGAAGATGATGATGGCAGCAAGAAAAATGGTGGGAAGCCTCCAAAAAATGAACTTAGTACCTACAGCGAAAAGAATCTTTAAGACATAATAGCCAACATAATCAAGAGCCAGTAAGATCAAGGTTCCTCAAATAGCTTGCGATATGTGAAGCCATTCACAAAGAGGATCGATGTCTTTCGCATGCCTGGCAGGTGTCAACCTCCCAAGTTCCAACAGTTCGATGAAAAAGGCAACCCCAAACAAAATATTAAACACTTTGTGGAAACATGTAACAACGTTGGGACAGATGTAGACTTGCTATTGACGCAGTTCGTTCGCTCCCTCAAAGGCATCGCGTTCTATTGGTACACGGATCTAGGTTCAGAGTCTATCGACATTTGGGACCAAATGGAGAACGAATTCATGTTTGTATGATTCTATGAGTTTTAGAAGGTGAGATGCAAGCCGGCTAAGATTGATAGAGTTTGGATTACTGGTTGTTAACTGATTCACATGATTACGTGTTGATTAGGGTTTGAGTGTATCACGGCCATGTTTCTGAGAGGAACCTCTGAGCTAGCATACAGCTTCCCTACCTCGAGTTATAGTTTATTATCGGTTTCACATGATAGCTTTCACATGCTAGGTTATTTGTTAGTTATCTGTTTCATAACATGAAAAGCATATCATATATGTTAAAGTTTTGTACTGTCCATATACATTGCTTTTATGTTATTCATGTTTTATTAAACTTGACATTTCGTGGCTGGGAGAACTCGGAGTTACTCCCCACTTACTGTGGCTTCCGTGTTTATATATAATGCGTCGAACAGGTGGTGATGCATACGTTGGGTACATGACGAGCTACGCGAGTGAAGTATTTACCTTGGCTATATTAGGTTCGTAAGATTGTATATTATTATACACTTTTTATTTCCGTATTTATACGGGAGATATGTCTCCCGCTTGTATAATCTTAGTATAATATTATAATTCTTTTGATATGAACTTTTTCTTTATGACACCCTTCGGTATGTATATTAAAATTATTTTTTTTTCGTTCCGCCAAATTTGAGGGGTCACAATATTATGTACCAATTTTTTAAATTACATGCAAATGCTTTATGTGTTGGTTTGTACAAAATGATTAAAGTAGTGTAGGCAATGTCACTATCATGTGAATAAGTGTGCTAATAAAATAAGAACAATCATCATTGCTCTACATGAGCACAATTTCGGCTCACATGTAGCTAAAATGGTCCTTATTAATTTTTGATATTTGTCCCACAAATACTTATAATCATATGTTTACTTATCTTGTATAATTAAGTATTAATTTGATCATTTAACAATTATATGACACAAATTAATAAATAATATGTACTTAACTTTTAAGTGATATTTTACCAAATTATTAATATATAATGGGTCCCACAATGCCCAGTTAATTTATTTTACAACTCTTTGTAAATATAATTAACTAATTACCTCTACCTCAAAATATATGCATAACCTCAACTAATTTAATGAATTAACTATTAATCATTAAATTAAATCTTATTTAATTGTATTAAAGTAAGACGTAAAATTTATTCAGTCAGTTATCGTATAATTGACTAATCAACTTAAGTGGAATGAGTTCCTAACTCAATTTTCAATAAATAACTCTCGTAAGTCGTAACTAAGCGTACATATCAAATATATGTAATGTCTTAATTAAACTGTATCATATACAAATAATTAGTATTCTATTTGGGTCTCATCCTATAGGTGTGATCTAAAGGGATCAGTTGATCACCGCCGTCATACGACAATAACGTCAAACTCTAGTCAGCTGAGCGTTACCGATTTACGTTAATCAACTGACGTGGAGTATTTACTCCAACAATCTCTCACTTGTCCGATACAAGTTGTGCATGTAGCAACACCATTGCGGAGGACTCATACTCCAACAATATCTCCCACTTGTCTCGACAAGTTGTGTGCTACCGATTCTCTTGTCTTTTTTGTGTCACATCCTCCCACTCATTGCAAGGTGTCTTACAGGTCGCACTTGCAATTGAAAATTATAAATAGAGTGGTTTTCTCGATCTGGGAGAGTAACTGTCTGACCGGAAAATCTACCAGAGATCTCTTCCGAGCGTGGCCACGCATTTCCAGTTACTACTTCTCGAGTGGCCCGAAGATGTTAATACCCAACGTGGGTGGACATTTCCTGTTGACCCATCTTACAATATATGATGCAGATCACCATGACCCATAAGATGTCCATCGGCCTCCTTTCACGGCACGACCTAGGACAAAAATCAAAGTCAATCGGAAACTACACCGACTCAGGTAAATGGTCGCCAGTCTAAAGAATCGACTCATAGGAATAAAATAGAAATCCCCGCCACGACCAGGCCTCAACAATTTTGATAAGGGACTCTATTATGGTCACTGCCCGACAGAGTGTCACCACAGTCTGTCTATGTAAACGACCAGTCATCTCCATGACCCCATGGTGCTGAACCAACCATCGATCGACTTACAATCTAGTCACTTCGAGACGTCACCTCGAATGAGTGACTAGGGACAAAAAACTAAGTTCATCCTGTTCACTTGAATTTGGTTCAACTTTTCTTTCAGCCAATTCGGATAAACAAAGTATTAAAATTTAGTCAAACTAAATAAGGAGTTTTTAAAGAAACTCTAACAATGAATGCGATTATCTAATATTTGGAAAAATTGATACGTTATCAATAATTTCATATCTCATAATCTCTAGCAATTCAGGTACATATTTCAATCCCATTGAAATGACATGACTATCATGTTCAGCCTGCAAAAGGCATGGCTAATGGATTAGCAATACTTGCATCTTTCCCACCGTTCTGATTGCGATTTCTCTTTGTCTACGTAATCTCATATTACATAAAACTTTCTGAGTATATGTCTAGGTTTGAATCTAGACTTAGGACTCTTGGCCTAAAGGTAGCTCCCACTGTTTTACCAGTATAATGGGATAGGATATACAACTATATGAACTACTTCTAGTCCCTCCAATACTGTCGAATCCAAGCTACTTTCATATGCATCATCATATAACGCAATGTACTCCATTTCCGTTGTGAAATCCGCAATGATAAACTTCCTGGAACACTTCCAGCGGATACATGACATTTATATTTGAAAATGTCACTCCTACTTGGAACCTTTCCAATAGTCTTTTCTGCTTGGAACTCTTCCAACAGATAAATCTTCTATAAAACACAGCCAGTTCGTGATTTCAAATCACTTTGATCAATTTGGAAACTGAAGTCTGTGTAAACTCTTACACACAACTCACTATAAACTCCAAACATATGGAACATATCTTTAGTCCTTCGCAAGTACTTAAGGATGTTCTTTATGGCTATCAAGTGACTCTCACTTGGATTTGATTGCAAACGACTTGTCATGCTCAAAGCATGCTAAATGTCGCATTTAGTATACATCACAACGTATATAATTGATCCCGCAGCGGAAGCAAAAAGGAATCAATTATCATGTGTTCAACTTCCTTGAACTAGTCAAAGATCTTATCAATATAAGAATTTTGACTAAACGCTAATATCCTTATAGATTTATCTCCACAAATCCAGGTATCTGAAAGATGTATTCTACTTCTCTAAAATCTTCCATCATTTAAAATGATCAATATGTCTCTACATATAAGACTGATGAAAACCATATTACTCCCACTAAACTTCATGTATAAACATAATTCCTCGAGATATCGAGAAATATTTTATGACATCATTGACACACCAATTCCAACTCTTTAGTGCTTACTTAAGACATCCTCTTAAGCTTGCAAATTAACTTAGGATAGTTAGGATCTACGAACCCACAGGTGAATATAAAATATACTACCTCTTCTAGAATCGAATTCAAGAAGGTGGTTCTTGAGGTCCAATTGACATCATACTATTATGATATGCTGTAATCGCTAAGTATATTCGAATGGATCAAAGATTTAAGGTTGGTGCAAAACTCTTTGCCTACCAAGTTATCTTTGAAAACATTTTAATGTTCATCCATGCAAATTTCGATCTTAAAAATCAATTTACATTGAAGAGGTCGTACTTCTTCAAGTAAAATTTACCAGGTCATATACCCGACCATCACGCATGGAGTTCATTACGAATCGCATGACTCTAAGCCATAGCAAGAAGTTGGGACTAGAAACAGTCTTTTATAAGTCACGGATTAGAATTCATCACTATTAAGGAGTGATAAAATTCCACATGACCTCTTAGGTTCCGAAGAAACTGTTGGAGCTAGTGTCCTCCACAGTTAGTACAATAACATAAATAAATATCTATAGATTCACAGGGTATACTTTGTATTATAATCAGTTGATTACGTTTATCAATAACGGTTGACTTGCTAGATAAGTTTGACGTTATTGTCATACAGATGTCGGTGATCAACTGGTCCCTAAAAGTCACAGCTAAAGGATGTGTTTGAGAGATTTGATTATTTGAGAAAATAATCATATTGATGCCCTATTAAATGACTAAAAGTTTAGTCGATGTTTTGACTAAAAGGTTAGTCAATGTGATGATGACAGATTATTTAATAACGATTAAATAAAGTTAGCTGAGACGAATTAACTGTAATTCTTAAATTGAATTTAAAATGTTATATTTAATTGTTGTATATAATGTAAGCTAATTAAACATAAACCGTTATAATTAATTGGCAAATTATAAATATACGGATATTTATAACTAATGATGTATTATAATGATGTCGGTCCATGACAAATGACGATTATAATATATTACATTATATTGGAAGCTAAAATGACCAAAAACAAAAGTGTCCAGATACACTCTGTTTTTCAGTCAATGGGTGGTTATTTTTGAGGAGAAAAAAATCTCCCCAAAACCCTAAGTAGTGCCGTGAGAAACAAAAAGGGAAGAGGAAAAATTCAGATTTTGGAACCTAACCCTAATTCATTCTCTCTTGTGCCTCCATCTCTGCACATCACAAAATTAAAAAGTTAACAGTAACTTTTCACAAAAAACATTGTAGCAAATTCAAGGGCATTTCTCATTCTATCTTGGGTGCTACGATTAGGAGATATCATCATTTTGATATTGTTCTTAAGCCATTAAAGCAAGGACTAAAGGTTATTTCTAATCTCTCGCTTATTATGCATTTTTCGTTTATGACTATTAATCATATAATCATAATTTCATTATAATCCTGAATGATTTAAAGGGAAGTATACGGATATTTTCCCACAAGTGGTATCAGAGCCATAGGGCTATGAAATTGTTTATATGATTTTCGTAAATATTGAATTTGTATAATTTAAAAAAAAAAAAAAATCAATTCGGCAAAATTTTTTTTTTATGCCGTGTGTTTTATTTTTTTTGGGTGTTCTATTTTGATTCAAATATTGTTATTTTAAAAGGTTGAGATAATAATATATGAATTTGTAGGTGTTTTGATTGAATAATGATTGAATTAAAATGTAAATGGAATTTGATATGAATGTTAATGAACATCCTTTTGCTTTATATTTTCGGTATAAAATGATCTAGATATTCATGTTAAAAGGTTAATTTGAATCATCTAGTTTGTATCAATGTTTAATATCGATTAGATATTGTTTGTTTGTACCGATCTAGTTAATATAAGCATGATCGAATTAAAACCGTTTAATTTGATTAATTTTTTTTTGCTGCAAGTGTACTGTTCATGGAATAAAAAAAAAAAAAATTCTGTTTTCTTTAAGTGGCAGCAGCAGCGGTATTTTTTTTGTAATGGATTTTCGGTTTTTGGTATAAATCGAGAGAAAAAAAAAAAAAAAAATTTTGGTACCTGCTACTGTTCATACGTGAACCGTAATAATAAATTTTTTTTTTTCGTTTTTTATTGATTAAACCAATTTTTGTATTGTACATTATAAAGATAATGTATGATTGTTTTTGTGAAAAAGTTCACAAAATTTTTTGATACCATGTTATTTTAAAAAGGTTTAATATAATGTTGTTGTAATTCATATTGATTATGAATTTCATTGGATTTTGATTGAAATCTCGTGATGAATTACGGAATCGTCACATGATTTAATGGTGGTTTGGATAATTAATCAACATAATTTATGCATTATGTTTTGTATGATTAATTTTTAGTTGATGCTTTTATTATGTTGAATGTTGGTTGAATGGTTTAATTTTACGCATTTTTGTACGATCAGTTGTAATTTACTAGTGTGGCCTTAGTAGATTATGTTTTCGTAATGATGGAAACATAGTCTTGGTTGTATTTTGAGATCTCGTATCTCCCCTTTGTAATTTTAATTTTTGGAATCATTTTGAATTAGAATGTAAATAGGTTTACATTTGTAATTTTTTAAAATGTATTTTGAGAAGATTCAAGATGGAGATCGGATGGCTCACTCCCGCTATATGGACCAAGATGGAACATCAAGACAAGCTTCTCGGGTCCAAGGGTGGATTCCAACTTGTATTTTGTTCATTTTGGTAGTTAGGCCACACTAGGTGTTTTATTTTGCGTTTTATTTTTCCATTCTCGTTGCTTTATTCACATGATAGATAATTGCATCATATTCCGCCTAAACCAAACCACCTAAAAATGCATGAAAAATGATTCATACAGTTTGAATATTTTAATCATGGACATACAGATGTCACTCGCTTTTAGGGCCATCACCTTAGTTTAAATCATTCTCGAGTTGCTAGACATTCGTTCACTTAAAATGAATTAAAGTTAAGATGATGGGACCTTCCCCTATAAATAAAATTGAGACTAGTCTTTATAGGGAAAACTACTATGAACCCCTTCTTCGTCGGAAGTCATAATATGACCCCTTCTACGTTGGGTAAGTAGTGAGTGTTGACCTATTTTATCTCAACATTATAGTACGAGTAATATCTCGTGATTATGATGGACTAAAGATAGAATTAACAGAAATTTATCGACCAGGAATTCTAAAAGTAGAATTAGCCAAGAGGTTGGCTTATCAATTTACAGAAATTGAGTCTTGGGATCATTTATATAATTCTTGAGGGAGGTCAATTGTATAATTGCACGAGTCATCGCATTAAACAGTTGTTCATTAGACTCAAAATTAAAACGATGAATACTTATCATATTTATTTTCTTTTTCACAGTTTTTGAATTCGTTATATACAGATATAATTGCTAATAACAAATGGCTGACCATACTAATGACCCAATGCCAAGTGCCACGCTCGGACGTGAGTCCTGGCTTAAGATTTTCATGGACACTATGAATCAGTCAACGCGACTGAAGAATAACGGGTCCAACTTTGCGGACTGGGAGGCGGCATTACGGAATGCTGCCATTGCTGATGGTAAGCTCAAGTACTTGACTGAGCCACTACCGCCCAACCCAGGCCCCAATGCAGGAGCCAATGAATCACTTGCTTATAGTGATTTCATGATGGAGGCGGGTGCGATAAAGAACGTACTCATCTTTTCAATGGAATCCAATTTGCAAAGACGATTCATTGCCCAAGGTGCAAACAAGATTTTCACCACGCTCCCTAACGAGTTCTCGAAAGCTCCGAGGATCGTTAGCTATGAGCATACCTG
Organism: Heliosperma pusillum; assembly: GCA_022085475.1. Classification (NCBI taxonomy): domain Eukaryota; kingdom Viridiplantae; phylum Streptophyta; class Magnoliopsida; order Caryophyllales; family Caryophyllaceae; genus Heliosperma; species Heliosperma pusillum. The sequence continues at coordinate 30,893 of JAIUZE010069163.1, forward strand.
TCGCTTCTTTGAAGCGAAACTCCAGAAGGGCCAAGCGGTTAGCCCACACATTCTTGACATGATTGAGAATGTCGAGAAACTGGAGGCACTTGGTTGCAAAATCGATGAGAAGATCGTCATAGACCGCGTTCTTCATTCACTTCATTATGGTTTTGCCCTTTTCAGGGCAAATTACTATATGAATGATATGAAGAAGAGTCTTCATCAGCTCCACTCACTCCTTGTACAGACAGAGAGTGATCTGAAAGTGAGTGGGAGTCTGAAACAGGACGTTCTCATGATTGCTAACAAGGGCAAAGGTAAGGGCAAGGCTAAGGCCAACCTAGCTGTAGGGAAGCCGAAATTCAAAAAGCCAGGGCAGGGCAAGAGTGGGCCTGGTGAGTCTAGCGGTAGCTCACAAGGCAAGACAAAGAGCGATGAAGGTAACGTGAAGTGCCACCATTGCCACAAGATTGGGCATTGGAGGAGGAACTGCCTCGTGTACCGAGAGGACATTAAAGCAGGTCGCGTCTCTCCTGTTGGTATGTCTTCTTCTTTTATTCATATGATTGAGATCAACCATGCAAGTTTCGGAACTTGGGTAGTAGATACTGGTTGTGGTTCTCATCTGTGCAATCATTTGCAGGGCCTAAGAAACATCACAACTCTCGCAAGGGGTGATGTGGACCTGCGAGTGGGGAATGGAGCAAGAGTAGCTGCCGTTTCAGTGGGAACATATGTAATCCAACTCCCTAGTGGATTTGAGTTATTTCTGAATAACTGTTACTATGTACCCAGTTTATCTAAAAACATTATTTCTGTTTCCGTACTTGATAAGGACGGTTTTTCGTTTGTAATAAAGGATAATAGCCGTATTTTCTCTTTAAACGAAATGATTTATGGTAAAGCAGTTTCCATGAATGAGATTTATGTTTTAGATCAAACCGGAGATATAATGCATGTGAGTAGTAAGAAAGCAAAGGTTGGTGACAAAGATCAAACCTATCTATGGCATTGCCGTATGGGACACATAAATGAAAAACGCGTGAAGAAGCTCATTGACAATGGGACTATCTCCCCATTTGACTATGAATCTTTTGGCACGTGTGAATCATGTCTCATAGGCAAAATGACTCGAATTTCCTTCAAAGGTTTTGGAATGCGCGCTGCTGACCTATTAGGACTCATACATACTGATGTGTGTGGACCTATGTCAATCAACGCTAGAGATGGCTATAGATATTTTATCACTTTCACGAACGATTTGAGTAGATATGGATATGTCTACTTAATGAAGCATAAAAGTGAGTCCTTTGAAAAGTTAAAGGAATTCCAGAATAAGGTTGAGAACCAGCTGGATAGAAAGATTAAAGCACTACGTTCAGATCGTGGTGGAGAATATCTTTCGAATGAGTTTGATCAACACCTTAAAGACTGTGGTGTATCTAAGTTAACATCCACCGGGAACACACAATTGAATGGTGTGGTCCGACGGAGCAATCGAACATTACTTGATTGGTTCTATCCATGATGAGTCACACGGTTGTACCTGATTCATTATGGGGTTATGCTCTTTTGTCAGCTGCTCTTATACTTAACAGAAGTCCGTCTAAAGCTGTAGACAAGACTCCATATGAGTTATGGAAGGGAACGGTCCCTAACTTGTCCTTTATTCGGGTTTGGGGCTGCGAGGCTTATGTCACGTGGAGACCTGACGATAAGCTCGGCCCACGATCGGTCCAGACATACTTTATTGGTTATCCAAAAGGGATGTTTGGTCATTACTTTTACTCGCCTACCGAACATCGAGTTTTTGTTGCGGCTAGTGCGACGTTCTTAGAGAAAGAATTTCTCGAGAATAGGACAAGTAATGGAACCTTCGATCGGTCGGAGATTCAAGAACCAACAACCGAGCAACCAATGGAGGAAACTGTTCCTTCATCATCGGCTACGGTTAATATTCCTTTGGAACCTAGGAGGTCGGGTAGACACTCTATTCCTCCAGACAGATACATTGGTATGGTCGAGAAAAATGAGAGAGATGACGTTTTACTCCTAGAGAGTAACGAACCTGCTACCTATAAAGG
>JAIUZE010069164.1:0-12669 GCA_022085475.1 Heliosperma pusillum
TGCTAGTGCGTTTTATTTACCGTGAGAGATGTCGTCCTTGTGTCGTCGTTCTTGAATGCGTGATTTCATGATATTATTCATGGTCATTGCATGATTGGGCACCGTCTATGTATGGGTTCGTGAATGGATGATAATATGTTGGATTTTATTGTGATCATCGCATGACTTGGCTTGGTTTGTTTGTCGAGTCTCAATCTTATCAAACTTATACCGCTAACGGTGAGATGCAAGCCCTAGTGAGCGTATTCGGTTGCCAAAGAGTGTCTTCCCCGAGTCTTTGAATAACATGATGGTTTCGGATTTGATTTCCACATGATCTTATCATTATCTATAGAATTGCCTATCTATTCTTATTCGTATCTACATGTATATCTATATATGCATGATTTTACTTTTGTATTCCTTTCTATGTACGTTTAATGTGATATGGCTGGGAGAACCCGGAGTTACTCCCCACTGACTGTGGCGTTCATGTTTTTCATGGATGAACAGGTTGCTTGATTGGATGGCTTTTTGCTTGTGGTATTTTGGGTTAGGGTGTGAGCTAGCGGGCGTTGTCCCTGGATGAAACACCTCTAGACGTTGATTAGCTAGTTGCTAATGACTTTGTTGTTGGTTAACATTTTGAGAGACTACGTCTCTTGTAGTATTTTATATTTGGTTTGTAATTACTGACATTCCTCGTATTTCTATCTTGCATGTATAAAAGTTTTTAAAAACTATCATATTTCCGCTTTATACTTCACATGATTGTATGTTTTATATTTCCGCATTCGTGAGGGTTGTCACAGCCTCACATTGTGAGACCGACCCGACCTGAACCTGAGTTAGGAATTGACCTGACATACCCTACCCGTAACTCCGTAAGCAACCCCAACCCGACCTAGGTCTAATCATGACCCATAGGACCTGAACCCGACATGACCCGACTCAAGCAGACTTGGCCTAAACCCGATCTGAGCAGATTTCACCTAAACCCAACGACCCGAGTGCCACTTCTAGTTAGATATAGACTTGACAAAATTAACCCGGTCTGAATGACCCTACCCAGATAACCCGGTCGGTATCCGACCCGACACCCTAACTCAAGACTCGAGCTTAAATCGAACCTTAATTAACCAGACCAAATATAACCATGCCCGAATGTCTATTATTGCACTTTGATTATTATCCATAAACAGCTTAATTATAAATGATCCGAAAATGACTCAAACTCATAATGACCTGGCCCTAAAATTTTGCAAAACTGAAATTGAACCGATACGAACTAACCCAGCCTAAACCCGACCCGGGGACCTGGTTAGAATGAAGACAAAGAGATGTAAATAGTTAAGCAAAATTACCATAAGCATAAATAAATAAAATTACCATTACGGTAATTATGAAAAGTGTGGGAAATCGTTACTACCACAATACAATTATAATAGGATTATAACGAAAAGTAATAATTTGATTATCGAGTCATAAACGAAAACAAAGAAAAGGTTTAGAAATCAACCTTCGGTCCTAGCAATCGGCGTAAAGAACAGAGATATCAAGGTAGATATCCTCCTAATCGTTGCACCCAAGATGCTCCGAGAAATACCCTTGTGTTGCTAGAAGTTATCAAAAATTACTGTTAACTTTTGATTTGTGTTTATGTCAAAAGTTACTGTGAACTTTAGTCTGTTGTGATGAATATCAGATGGAGGCTGTGTGAGAATTAGGTTAGGTCAGAAAGTTGAAAATCTGAATTTTCTCTTTTTCTCATTCTCACGGCAACTTTGGTTTTTATATGAGGAGATTTAGTCTCCTCAAATAACTACCCATTGACCCGAAAACCCGAGTGTATCTGGATACCGTGTTTCGGTCATTTTAGCTTCCAATATAATGTAATATCTTATAATCGTCGTTTTACATGGACCGACATTATAATCCGTCATTAATTATAAAGATCCGTATATTTATAATTTGCCAATTAATTATAACGGTTTATGTTTAATTAGCTTACATTATATACTATAATTAAATATAACTTTTTATATTCAATTTTACGAATTACAGTTAATTCGTCTCAGCTAACTTTCGTCTCATCATCATATTGACTAACCTTTAAGTCAAATACACTGACTAACCTTTTAGTCATATAATAGGGTATCAATATGATTATTTTCTCAAATAATCACATCTCTCAAACACATCCTATAGGTGGGACTTTTAGGGACCAGTTGATCACCGTCATCTGTATGACAATAACGTCAAACTTATCTAGCAAGCCAACCGTTATTGATAAACGTTAATCAACTGATTATTATACAAAGTATACCCTGTGAACCTACAGAGATTTATTTATGTTATTGCACTAACTGTGGAGGACACTAGCTCCAACAATCTCCCACTTGTTCGTACAAGTGTATGTGCGATAACCGATTCTCATATCCATAATAAATTTCTCCCACTCAATGTAAACCAATTTGCAAAGTCCTTATTCACAAAGGTCGTAGTTTACAAGTGATCAGTATCAAGAGTGGTTTCCCCGACTAGAGAGTAACTTAACTGATAAACGAATCTTTATTCGAGCATGGCCATGCATTTCAGTTACAGCTCCTCGAGTGGCCCTACAAGAGAAATATCAATCCTATAAAAGAATGATATTTTCTTCAACTCAATCGTTGCCGACACAAGCGCATAATGAAATGACCCAGTGAAAATCTACTTAGCCTCCTGTTACGGTCGACCCTGAGAAAGAAACCAAAGTCACCCAAAAACTGCCTTTATCTCAAGAGACAGTTGATAGTCAAAAGAATCGACTCTAGGAACACTATGGATGTCCTATCCACGACCTGGCATCTAATGTTCCGAAACATTTAGGACTCCATAACGTCGTCACAAATTGTCCTGCACAATATCATTATAACTCGCATCTGTGATCGATCAGTCAACAGTTTGACTTATGGCTCGTTGAACCCACCATCAATCGACGTCACAAAATAATTGCCAGAGTTATCAGCTCATGTAGGCAATTACGGACCAAAACAAATATAATGTAATTCAGTTCACTTTATGGTGTTCAATGTTGTCCGTACAACCCACTTGAAAAACAAAATATAAACAAAACGATGATTTCATAGATAATTTTTATGAAAAAGATACAGGTGTCTAATCCATACAAAACAACTAATACAACTCACGAACACGTTTGATTCCCATGGAAATAACGTGCCCTTCATGTTTATCATATCTCAATGGTTTAGTGAGAGGATCTGCGACGTTATCATCCGTAGCAATCTTGTCTATCACTATCTCCCTTTGCTCCACATAATCTCGGATCATGTGAGCCTTCCGTTGTACATGCCTAGACTTTTTGCTGGACTTGGGCTCCTTAGCCTGGAAGATGGCACCACTATTATCACAATAGATGGTGATCGGGTCATCCGAACTAGGAACTACAGTTAGTCCCTGTAAGAATTGACGCATCCATATAGCTTCCTTCGCAGCCTCTGAAGCAGCATAGTACTCGGATTCAGTCGTAGAATCTGTTATAACAGTTTGTTTGGAGCTTTTCCAGCTGACCGCAGCGCCATTAAGAGTAAAAACGAATCCAGACTGAGATTTCGAGTCATCTCGATCCGTTTGGAAGCTGGCATCTGCGTAACCGATTGCGCATAGCTCAGTGTCACCTCCATAAGTCAATACCCAATCCTTAGTCCTCCGTAGGTACTTAAAGATATTCTTAACAGCCATCCAGTGTGTTTCACCTGGATTGCCTTGGTATCGACTTGTCATACTCAATGCATATGCCACGTCTGGACGTGTGCATATCATGGCATACATGATCGATCCTATAGCTAGGGGTGAACAAAAAGTGGTCCGGACCGGCAAACCGGACCGACCCGGACCGGCCGGTCCGGTCCGGTCCAGACCGGATACATACCGGTCCGGTCTTCGAGTCCCAAAAAATATGGTGACCGGTCTCCGGTCCGGTCCGGTCCGGTCCACACTTAAAAAAAATTAAATTTTTCCTTTTAACGTATAACCGGTCCGGTCCAAACCCGGAAAAAACCGGACCTTAAGGGTTCCGGTCCGGTCCGGTCCGGGTCCCCTCTTAGCCGGTCCGGTCTCCGGTCTTGGAAAAAAAGGGTATCCGGTCCGCGGGTTCAACCGGTCCGGTCCGGTCCGGTTCGGTTTTGGACCGGTGAACACCCCTACCTATAGCTGATGCATAAGGAATCCGACTCATGCGCTCGACCTCTTCCGATGTCTTTGGTGCTTGAGCTTTACTCAACTGCACCCCAGAGACCATTGGAAGGTTCCCCTTCTTGGAGTTGGTCATGCTGAACCTCTCAAGAATCTTATCTATATAAGACTCCTGACTGAGGGATAACATCCGTCGTGATCTATCTCGGTAGATACAGATCCCCAAAATTCTTTGTGCCTGGCCCAGATCTTTCATCTGGAAATGGTTCTTTAACCAAAATTTTACCGAAGTTAAGAGAGGTATGTCATTCTCAATCAAGAGTATGTCATCGACATACAATATTAGGAAGACAATCTTGCTCCCACTCGACTTGATATACAAGCATGGTTCCTCGACCGATCGAGTAAAACCATTCTCTTTTATCACTTGGTCGAAACGATGATTCCAACTCCGAGAAGCCTGCTTAAGTCCATAGATGGAACGCTTAAGCTTGCAAACCTTCTTAGGATGTTTAGGATCAATGAAACCTTCGGGTTGTACCATGTACAACTCCTTCTCCAAATAACCGTTTAAGAAGGCGGTTTTCACGTCCATTTGCCAAATTTCATAGTCATGAAAGGCGGCAATCGCTAAGATTATCCGAATGGAACGCAGCATGACTACGGGTGCAAAAATTTCATCATAGTGCAATCCTCGCACTTGAATGAAAACCCTTTGCCACTAGTCGTGCCTTGTATGTATCTGGTTGTCCTTCTACAGAATGCTTTATTTTATAAAGCCATTTGCACTGAAGAGGCTGAACCTTATCAGGTAAGTCAACCAGATCTCATACGTTATTCTCATACATAGAGTCCATCTCGGATTGCATGGCTTCAAGCCATAGCTTAGAGTCGGAACTGGTCATAGCACCTTTATAGGTAGCGGGTTCGTTACTCTCAAGGAGTAAAACGTCATTACTCTCATTCTCCTCGACCATACCAATGTATCTGTCTGGAGGAATAGAGTGTCTACCCGACCTCCTAGGTTCCAAAGGAATATTTACCGCAGCAGATGATGAAGGAACAATTTCCTCCATTGGTTGCTCGGTTGTTGGTTCTTGAATCTCCGACAGTTCGAAGGTTCCATTACTTGTTCTATTCTCGAGAAATTCTTTCTCTAAGAACGTCGCACTAGCCGCAACAAAAACTCGATGTTCGGTAGGCGAGTAAAAGTAATGACCAAACATCCCTTTTGGATAACCAATAAAGTATGTCTTGACCGATCGTGGGTCGAGCTTATCGTCAGGTCTCCATTTGACATAAGCCTCGCAGCCCCAAACCCGAATAAAGGACAAGTTAGGGACCGTTCCCTTCCATAATTCATATGGAGTCTTGTCTACATCTTTAGACGGACTTCGGTTAAGTATTAGAGCACGACAACAGAGCATAACCACACAAGAATCAGGTACAACCGTGTGTGACTCATCATGGATCGAAACCATTATAAGTAGGAATGTTCCGAGTTTCTCCGTAGGGACACACCATTCAAGGTGGGTGTTCCAGGAGTTAACTGTAGATACACCACAGTCTTTAGGTGTCGAAGCAAACCCTTCGAAAGATATTCGCCACACGATCTGAAACGTAGTGATTTAATCTTATAGCCAGCTGGTTTTCAACCTTATTCTGGAATTCCTGAACTGTCAAAGGACTCACTTTATGTTATTAGTAGACAAACCATATCACTCACGTCCGTGAAAGTGATAAAAATATCTATAGCCATCTCTAGCGTTGATTGACATAGGTCCACACACATCAGTATGTATGAGTCCTAATAGGTCAGCAGCGCGCATTCCAACACCTTTGAAGGAAATTCGAGTCATTTTGCCTATGAGACATGATTCACACGTGCCAAAAGAGTCATAGTCAAATGGGGAGATAGTCCCATTATCAATGAGCTATTCACGGTTTTCATATGTGTCCATACGACAAGCCATAAATGGTTGATCTTTGTCACCAAACCTTTACTTTCTTACTACTCCACATATGAGAACCACAACAGTATCTAGATACACAAGTTCCGAAACTTGCGGTTGCTATCAATCATATTGAATAAAAGAACGAAGACAACCAACAGGAGAGACGCGGCGCTTTAATGTCTTCTCGGTCACGAGCAGAGAAGTTCTCCTCAATGCCCAAGCTTGTGCAATGGTGGCACTCCACGTTACCTTCATCGCTCTTTGTCTTGCCTTGTGAGCTACCGCTAGACTCACCAGGCCCACTCTTGCCTTGCCCTGGCTTTTTGAATTTCGGCTTCCCTACAGCTAGGTTTGCCTTAGCCTTGCCCATACCTTCGCCCTTGTTGGCAATCATGAGAACGTCCTGTTTCAGGCTCCCACTCAATTTCAGATCACTCTCTGTCTGTACAAGGAGTGAGTGGAGCTGATGAAGACTCTTCTGCATATCATTCATATAGTAATTTGCCCTGAAAAGGGCAACACCATCATGAAGTGAATGAAGAACGCGGTCTATGACGATCTTCTCATCGATTTTGCAACCAAGTGCCTCCAGTTTCTCGACATTCTCAATCATCTCAAGAATGTGTGGGCTAACTGCTTGGCCCTTCTGGAGTTTCGCTTCAAAGAAGCGACACGTGTACTCATAGCTAACGATCCTCGGAGCTTTCGAGAACTCGTTAGAGAGAGTGGTGAAAATCTTGTTTGCACCCTGGGCTATGAATCGTCTCTGCAAATTGGATTCCATTGCAAAGATGAGTACGTTCTTTAACGCACCCGCCTCCATAACGAAATCACTATAAGCAAGTGATTCATTTGCTCCTGCATTGGGGCCTGGGTTAGTTGGTAGTGGCTCAGTCAAGTACTTGAGCTTACCGTCAGCAATGGCAGCATTCCGTAATGCTGCCTCCCAGTCCGCAAAGTTGGACCCGTTATTCTTCAGTCGCGTTGACTGATTCATAGTGTCCATGAACATCTTAAGCCAGGACTCACGTCCGAGCGTGGCACTTGGCATTGGGTCATCAGTATGGCCAGCAATTTGTTCTTAGCAGTTATATCTGAATATATGACTGTGGAAAAAGAAAATAAATATGATAAGTTTCATCGTTTTAAATTTGAGTCTAATGGAAAAACTGTTTAATTCGATGACTCGTGCATTTATACAATTGACCTTCCTCAAGAATTATATAAATGATCCCAAGACTCAATTTCTGTAAATTGATAAGCCAACCTCTTGGCTAATTCTACGTTTAGAATTCCTGGTCGATAAATTTCTGTAAATTCTATCTTTAGTCCATCATAATCACGAGATATTACTCGTACTATAATGTTGAGATAAAAATAGGTCAACACTCACTACTTACCCAACGTAGAAGGGGTCATATTATGACTTCCGACGAAGAAGGGGTTCATAGTAGTTTACCCTATAAAGACTAGTCTCAATTTTAGTTATAGGGGAAGGTCCCATCATCTTAAATTTAATTTATTTTAAGTGAACGAATGTCTAGCAACTCGTGAATGATTTAAACTAAGGTGATGGCCCTAAAAGCGAGTGACATCTGTATGTCCATGATTAAATATTCAAACTATATGAAACATTTTTCATGCATTTTAGGTGGTTTGGTTTAGGCGGAATATGATGCAGTTATTTAACATGTGAATGAAAAACAAAAGAACGAAAAATACGTAAACTATTACAACGGTCCTAGTGTGGCCTATCTACCAAAATGAACAGTAAATACAAGTTTGGAATCCATCCATATGGACCCGAGAAGCTTGACTTTGTCTCATCTTGGTCCATGTAGCGGGAGTGAGCATCCGATCTCCGTCTCTAGTCTTCTTAAAATTACATTTAAAAATTACAAAATAAACCTATTTACATTCTAATTCCAAAACATAATTAAAAGAAAATAAAAGGAGATTCGAGATCTCAAAATTACAACCAAACCATGTTTTCATCATTACGAAAACATGATTAACTAAAGCCACACTAGGTATTACATTTTTCAACCAATTGCAAAAAATACGTAAAATAAACCATTCATTCATTCAAAAAAATGCATCAACTATATAAATTAATACTACAAAACATAATTCATTAATTATGTTGATTAATTATCCAAACCACCATTCAAACCGATCAAAATTATGTGACAATTCCTTAATTGCCCACAACAATTTTAATCTTTCATAATCCATTTTTATTTTAAACCTTTTTAAAATAATTGGGTATCATTATTGTGAACCTTTTCACAATAACAAACAAACAAACATTATCTTTATAATGTCAAAAAAAAAAAACAAATTTTTTTTTTTTCTTACGGGACACTGTTCACGGGAACAGTACCAGTACCAAATTTTTTTTTTTTTTTTTTTTTTTTTTATTGATTTCTCACGGTTTAATCAAAACCGAAAACAAAAATAATAAAACTAAAAAAAATTACAGCTGCTGCCAAAATAAAAAAAAACAGAATTTTTTTTTTTTTTTTATAGCAGTGAATAGTAACCGGGCAGCACAAAAAAAAACGGTGTTGCCAAAATCGCTAGATCGGTACAAATTTCAATATCTAATCGTTATTAAAATTGATTCAAACTAGATTATTCATTTTAACCTTTTAAAAAGAACATCTAAATCATGATTAAATCGATTATCCATATATTCATTTAATCACAATCGATTTGAACATCATTAAAATTGAATCATTATTCAAAAATCATCAATTAAAACAATGAATCCGAAAATCATAGCAATAACAACATCAAAAGAAATCCATCTTATTTTAATTTAATCCTTATAAAATTAAAACAACCACAAATTTATTATATTGAATTTTAACCTTTTAAAATAACAATATTAATAAATCAACAATGGAACAACAAAACCCTAAAATAAAAAAATCACACGGCTAAAATAAAAAAAAACAGCCGTCACAAATTTTTTTTTTTCGGTTTTCTCAAAAAAAAATTTTTTCTCAAATTCATATATCATAAAAATGAAAAACATATAATATAATTTTGTAGCCAAAAGCTCTGATACCACTTGTGGGAAATAACTGTTTACATCCCCTTAAAATTTAGGATTATAACAAAATTATATAATATGAATGCAAGTCATAAATATGAAAACGATATAAAATAAAGAGAAAACGAATTGAACCTTTGGTCCTAGCAATCGGCGTAAAGAACAGAGATATCAAGGTAGATATCCTCCTAATCGTTGCACCCAAGATGCTCCGAGAAATACCCTTGTGTTGCTAGAAGTTATCAAAAATTACTGTTAACTTTTGATTTGTGTTTATGTCAAAAGTTACTGTTAACTTTTGTCAGTTTGTGTGATGTTAGATCAGATGGAGGCTAGTGAGGAATTAGGTTAGGAAAAGGTCAAATCTAAATTTTCTTCTCCTGCTCCTCTTTTTTCACTTCCACGGCTGGTAGGTTTTTATATGGGGAGATTCTATCTCCTCATAATAACTACCCATTGACTAAAACCCGATAGTATCTGGATACTTTCGTTTTTGGTCATTTTAGCTTTCAATATAATGTGATATCTTATAATCGTCGTTTTATATGGACCGACATTATAATCCGTCATTAATTATAAATATCCGTATATTTATAATTTGCCAATTAATTATAACGGTTTATGTTTAATTAGCTTACATTATATACTATAATTAAATATAACTTTTATATTCAATTTTACGAATTACAGTTAATTCGCCTCAGCTAACTTTCTTCTCATCATCACATTGACTAACCTTTTAGTCAATTACACTGACTAACCTTTTAGTCATATAATAGGGTATCAATATGATTATTTTCTCAAATAATCACATCTCTCAAACACATCCTTTAGGTGTGACTTTTAGGAACCAGTTGATCACCGCCATCTGTATGACAATAACGTCAAACTTATCTAGCAAGCCAACCGTTATTGATAAACGTTAATCAACTGATTATTATACAAAGTATACCCTGTGAACCTACAGAGATTTATTTATGTTATTGCACTGACTGTGGAGGACACTCTTAAGCAAATAGACACGGATGTATCTAGAACAGTCATCTATAAAAGTAATATAATAATTCTTGCCACCTCTACTTGCAACATTTTTGAAGTCAGCTAGGTCGGTGTGAATTAACTCAAGAAGACTCGTATTCCTAGTAGTCACAGGTTTACTAGGTTTCTTTGTAAACTTAGCCTCAACACAGCTAACACATTTAGAGAATTCTTGACTCGTCAAACTCGGAATTAAACTCATAGTTCTAAGTTTTTTAATGTAATCCACATTCACATGACCTAATCTACCATGCCAAACATCAAGAGACTCAGCGATATAAGCAGAAGTAGATGCAATATTATTAAAGGTTGAATCAATGTTCAATACAAAAAGACCCCCATAAAGATAACCCTTGCCCACAAATTCCCCATTACGCGACATTACAACCTTGTCAGCCTCAAAAACAAGTTTCATACCAGCTTTGTTTAACAAGGCACCAGACACGAGGTTTCGACGCAATGAGGGAACAAATAAAACATTAGAGAGAGCTAGTGTTTTCCCCGAGGTGAGTTTGAGAGAGATCTTGCCTTTGCCTGTAATCTTTGCAGATGAAGAATTACCCATGTAGACGCATTCCCCATCAGCTACTTCCTCGAACTCAGCAAATAACCCCCTTTCAGCACAGAGGTGTCTCGAAGCTCCGGTATCCAGGACCCATTCAGCAGCATTTCCCACCAGATTAGCTTCCACAACCACAGCTGCAACGATGTCATCAGTTACAGCAACATTGGCTTCAACAGATTTCTTCTCGGAGCATTGGTAGGCTTTGTGGCCAATTTTTCCACAAACATAGCAGACAATAGGACCCTTAGCTTTTTGAATCTTAGGAACCGGTTTGGTGTGTTTCACTGGACCATTCTTCTTAGCAGAACCCTGGTTCTTACCCTGACCAACCTTGGCCTTACCCTTACCCTTATATTTGTCAGCATAAGACGGACCACCAGACTCAACCAGATTAGCTTTGACAGCAGCAACAGCAGAAACAGTCACATATTGACTAGCAGGAAGGTCTTTGAGGCGATTAGCCTCCTCAGTTCTCATATGTCCTATAAGTTCCTTAAGGGACAGGTCTTTCTTTTTGTGTTTGAGTTGGTTTCGGTAATCAGACCAGGAGGGAGGGAATTTCTCTAGCAAAACATTAGCTACAAAAATGTCATCCAGTTTCATGCCTTCATTCACAACATCAGCACATAAATTTTCATAGACATGAACTTGTTCCATAATAGATTTCCCGTCAACCATGTGAAATCCCAACCATTTTCCCACAACATATTTCTTTTTCCCCGCGTCATCAGCCTCATACTTGGTTTCTAAAGCCTCCCAAATAACCTTAGCCGACTTATTGACAGCAAATAAATCGAACAGGGTGTTTGTCATATTATTCAGAATGTGACACCTAGCAGTTTTGTTGTCTTTTTCAAACTTCTTAACAGTTTCGTCATTAGACTTAATAACAGCAACAGCAGCAGCAGGAGGAGTATTCTCAATAGAAGTAATAGTTATAGGGGTTGGCGGGTCAGAAAACAGCACGTAATCAATTTCCAATTGCTCAAAAAACATCAACAATTTTTGGGACCAACGTTTATAATTATTTCCGTCTAAAGCCTCAAGTTTTGACATGTCGGGTACAATTTTCGAAACAACAGACATGGTTACAGCAACAAATAGTTTTCAAATTGTAGGACGAGAAATGCCGTAACAATAAAAACAGAGGTTAGATATACCGACTTAAGTAGTAGTGCCGTGGTAAGAAGCCACTGCCTTGAAAACTATTTCTCCGGTACGACCGTGGTGGCTATCAGCTAGTACATGTAGTTCCCCAAGGATAACACTACAGTCTCCACGCAGCTCCGCCCACTCGGAACTGTGAGACTTGGAACGATAAAATGTAGTACCCAGAAAAATATTTAGAACAGAAGAGAGGAAGAGAGAGTATGAGAGAATGTGCTATTGTTGTTGTGTTTTGGAGAGCAGAAGGTTGCTGTATTTATAGGAAAATACAGCAACTGCTCCAGCAAACCCTACTCTACAATAGCAGCCGCAGTAGCAGTTAGCAGTCAGAGAGTGGACCTGTTAGTGCTCCTGAAAACCAGGCACTAACAGTCACTTTGACTGACTAAATCAACCTTATGTTTTCAAAAGCAAAACAGACTTACAAACTCGTCTCAGGTCCAAAAAGATAGGCATAGCCCGCCGCAGGCGATTGCCAAATCCCAAATCCCAAATCCCGGATCCGGAACCGGGCCGGGCTCGGGCACGCGCGTGCGTGTGCGAGCTGAATTAAGCACCTCGCAGAGTCTTGTACAAAAGACCCCCTTTACCCACTAGTGACACGTAAGGGAAGGAGTGTGTATATAAACACATACACACTTCCTTTCCTCTCCTATGTGGGATGGTAAGGAAAAAACTCAAAAGGCTTAAAAAAGCCCCTAACTTCCAAC
>JAIUZE010069165.1:0-42237 GCA_022085475.1 Heliosperma pusillum
ATGTGTATTTGTACCTGTTGTCGTGAGACCTTGGATGAGACTAGTTGGATCTTAGATAATTATGTTTGGTTGCGTGGATTGTGTTTTGATTTTCGAGGATGAGAAAGTTCATTGTAAATTTAGGATAATGAGTTTGAAGTAAATTGGATTAAAGGATTTCATGGTAAGTCTGCAGTGATATTATAGGGGTGTGTTAGGAATTGGACCCTTGACTCCTATCTAGCACTGGATATGGATGTTACTCAACTCCCACAGCTCAACACAGGGAGTAAAACAACAAACTAGACTAGCTAAGACTCCTTACCACAGCCAAGCACAGGTAAGCAGACTTGAACTAAACAACAAGCAAACACCCCAAAGTCTAAGCACAGGGATATCTAACTTGCCACAGACTTAGATCAACAACCACAGCCTAGCACAGGATGTTATCAGGCCTGACTTTCAACTAAGGGAAAGCACAAGTTGGAAAGATTTTGGAAATGAGAACAATGCTCAAGTTTTTTTCATTCAATAATCAACTGCCTTGTACAAAAGAGCATGGGTCCTTATATAGGCCTCAATGCTTGATATGATTACAACCCTAGAGTATCATCTAAGGGCCAAGATTAACTATTAAAAGATGACAAAATACTGGCTAGAAATACAGACTGCTAATGCTAAAAGAAAAACAATAAAACAGACAAAATGCAGACATTTGACAATGACATGCTCCAGGTTGTGCTTGTTGCTTGGTGTTGGCCTGGAACTTGTGGACGAGGCTCATCAATGCTCCTTGACCTTCTTCTGCAGTAGTTCTAATAGTAGGGAAGACAAGGAAAGACTTTTGGAGATAGTCTTTCAGTTTTTAGCTAGAAATGGAAAAACTGCTTTATGCTTTATGCTTTAGGTAGGCTGTTTTGATTTGGATTTTAGGGTAGTTGTGTTGTGTTTTGGAACTGGTTCCCTAGGACTTTTTTGGACCTAGGTGGGTAAGGTTTTAGCTGGGCTTGGTGGTAGCTGGTGGTTCAAAGTGTGGTGGTAGTTATGCCTTCCCCAAGTGGCTGTTGTAGGCTATTTTTGTGATTTTGTGGTTGGGTGTGGGTGGGCTTGTCTTTGGTTAGCTTGGCTCGTGTCTTGGCTCATGTCCTGGCTTGTGTCTTGGCTATCATGGACCCTCATTGTGACATGGTCCTGGCTAGCATTTATCAGTTTGAAATTTTCCCCTTTGTTACCCATCCCTTGATCCCCCTTGTCCCTATTGTTGGATTCTGCCCTGCCCTGTGCCCCAGCTCCTGCTGCATCCTCCCCTGGTTGAATTGGGCTTGTCCTCAAGCCTGTAGCCTCCTCATCCCCAGAATCCCCATAGTATGGACTGAGATCCCCTACATTGAAAGTGACATGAACCCCATAGTCTCCTGGTAGATCAACCTTATATGCATTAGGACCAACACTTTCTATGATTTCAAATGGACCATCAGCTCTAGGCATGAGTTTTTTATTCCTCCTAGCTGGGAACCTCTCCTTCCTCAAGTGGAGCCACACTAAATCCCCTGGCACAAACTCCTTCTTGGACCTAGGAACCTTGGACTGTTTTTTGTACCTCTCATTTGCCCTTTCTATTTGCTTTCTGACTGCCTCATGAAGCTTCACCATCTGTTCAACCCTCCTCTTTGCATCAAAGTTCATCTCCTCCCTTGGTATGTTAGCTAATTCCAGAAGCATAAGTGGATTAATCCCATAGACAACCTCAAATGGGTTGTGACCTGTTGCAGATGAGGGTGCTCTGTTGAAAGCAAACTCAGCATGAGCTAGCTTCAAGTCCCAATCCTTCAAGGACTTGCTGACCAGACACCTCAAGATCCTCCCTAGAGTCTTGTTTGTGACCTCAGTTTGGCCATCAGTCTGAGGGTGGTGAGAAGTGCTGAACAAAAGCCTGGTCTTCAAGAGTCTCCATAGTGTTTTCCAGAAGTAACTCATGAACTTAACATCCCTGTCTGAGACTATTGACTTAGGAACCCCATGTAGCCTCACAATCTCCTTCAAGTATAGCTCAGCAACACTTGCAGCATCCTCAGTCTTCTTGCAAGCCACAAAGTGAGCCATCTTGCTAAACCTGTCAACAACAACCATTACAGAATCCTTACCTCTTTGTGTTCTGGGTAGTGCAACAATAAAGTCCATGCTCACATCCTCCCAAGGTTTGTTTGGCACTGGTAGTGGAGTGTAAGGTCCAGTCTGGAAAGAACTCTTGGCTTGTTGACATGTGGAGCACCTCCTGAGGACAACCTGAACATCCCCTATCATCCTGGGCCAGTAGAATTGATCCTGCAGTATATCAAGTGTCTTTTGAACCCCAAAGTGTCCCCCTAGTCCTCCTGAGTGTACTTCCCTGATGAGTAGATCCCTGTAAGAACCCCTTGGGATGCATAGCTTGTTTCCTTGGAACAAGAACCCCTCCTGCAGCATGTACTTCCCCCCTTGAGTCCTTCCTCCTCCAGTTTGTGTGATCCATTCCTCAGCAAAGTCAGGGTCCTCCTTGTACAATTCTTTCAGAAATTCAAACCCCAACACCCTTTGCTCCATGACTGCTAACAAGGAATGCCTCCTTGACAGTGCATCTGCCACAACATTCTGTTTCCCCTCCTTATACTTACTAGAGAATGTAAAGGATTGTAGAAACTCCACCCACTTGGCATGCCTGTGATTCAGCTTGTGTTGGCCACTGATATATTTCAATGCCTCATGATCTGAGTGCAGAACAAAAGGCTTTGGCTTCAAGTAGTGCCCCCAATGCATGACTGCTCTGATGATGGCATAGAATTCCTTATCATAAGTGGAGTACTTGAGCTTGGCACCATTCAGTTTCTCACTGAAATAAGCAACTGGCTTTTGCCCTTGTATCAACACTGCCCCAATGCCAACCCCACTAGCATCACATTCCACCTCAAACAGCTGATCAAAGTCAGGTAGTTTAAGGATTGGAGTCTCACACATCAACCTCTTGATCCTCTCAAAGGATTGTTGGGCCTCCTCAGTCCACTGGAACTCCCCTTTCTTCAAGCACTCAGTGATGGGTGCTACAACTGAACTGAAGTTCTTGATGAACCTCCTATAGAATGAAGCCAACCCATGGAACCCCCTTACCTCAGTGATGGTTTTAGGTGTAGGCCATGTTTGTATGGCTGCAACCTTCTCCTGATCAACTGAGATTCCTCTTCCTGACACAATGTACCCTAGAAATGCAACCTCCTCAACCATGAAGGTACACTTCTCTAGCTTCCCATACAGCTTCTGCTCCTTTAAGATCCCAAAGATTGTTTCAAGGTGCCTGAGATGTTCCCCTCTGCTGCTACTATACACTAGGATGTCATCAAAGTAAACCACAGCAAATCTGCCCAAACAAGGCCTCAACACTTCTGTCATAAGTCTCATGAAGGTGCTTGGTGCATTGGATAGTCCAAATGGCATGACAAGCCATTCATACAGACCATGTTTTGTCTTGAATGCAGTCTTCCATTCATCCCCCTCTCTGAGCCTCACCTGATGGTAACCCTGCCTTAGATCAATCTTGGAAAAGACCTGAGCTCCACTTAGCTCATCAAGCATGTCATCTAGCCTTGGAATGAGGAACCTATACTTGACTGTAATGTTGTTGATTGCTCTGCTGTCAGTGCACATCCTCCATGTGCCATCCTTCTTAGGCACTAGTAGAGCAGGTACAGCACAAGGGCTTAGGAACTCCCTCACAAACCCTTTGCTCATAAGCTCCTCAATCTGCTTCTGCAACTCCTTGGTGGCAGTTGGGTCACTTCTGTAGGCTGGCCTATTTGGCAGCACAGAACCTGGGACCAAATCAATGTGGTGCTCAATCCCTCTTAGGGGTGGTAGTCCATCTAGTAATTCTCTTGGAAAGACCTCCTTGTATCTCAAGATCAAAGGTTCAACCTCTGCTGGTAATGTGGAGCCTTCCCCTTCTGTAACTTCCTTAGATAGCAAGATGATCACAGGTTGTTCTTGCCTCATCTCTTGGATCATAGCTGCCTCTGATAAAAACAACACCCCATTGACCTCCTCTGGCACATTGGGACTCCCATAATTCCTCTGGTTGGGTGGTAGAGGTGTCAAGGTTACCTTCTTTCCCCCATGCCTGAAGCTGTAGGTGTTATCCCTCCCCTGATGAGTGGTGTTCCTATCAAACTCCCAAGGCCTCCCTAGTAGTAGGTGACAGGCATCCATTGGTACTACATCACACAACACTTCATCTTGGTATACCTTCCCAATAGAGAATGGGACCAGGCATTGCCTATCAACCCTCACCTCAGCCCCCTTGTTAAGCCATCTCAGTTTGTAGGGGTGTGGATGCTCTTGAGTAATCAGACTTAGCTTGTTCACTAGGGTGATGGAAGCCACATTGGTACAACTCCCCCCATCAATGATCAAGTTGCAGACCCTCTCTTGAATGGTGCACCTGCTTCTGAATATTAAGGACCTCTGGTCATCCTCCAATGGAGTATGTTGAGAGTGCATGACCCTCCATAGGACCAAGTTATGGCCTGTGTCAGGATGAGCCATGACCAAGTCCTGCATTGGTTCCTCCTCAGCTGTCACTACCTCTAATACCATGCTGTCATCAACCTCATACTCAACTAATCCCTCCTTCTCCCACTCTTCTACCTCCATAAGTGTCATGGTTCTCTTAGAAGGACAATCCTTCCTAAAGTGACCATAACCTTGGCATTGGAAACATCTGATTTTGTTCTCAGTTGGGGTGGGGTTGGGTTTAGAGTTCACAACTCCCTTTCCTTTGTCTGTGGTTGATTGGCTGGTTGTCTTAGGGGTCTCTCCCATCCTGAGACCACTGTAAGGTTTGTATGCAGGTCTAGTAACAGGCTTAGGTAGAGCTGGTTTGGTTTTCCCCATTTTTTCAACCCTCAAAGCCAGGTTGACAACATCATCATAGGACCACAAAGGTTGCATCCTTACTCTAGCAGCAATGCTCCTATCTATACCCTCTAAGAATCTGGCAATCCTTTGCTCAGGTTTCTCATTGACCTCACACTGGAGAGTCAATTGCTCAAAGTCCCTTAGGTATGCCTCTACAGACCTCTCTTCTTGTTTCAGTTTGGATAGTTTAATGAACAGATCTTGGGTGTAGTCTTTAGTGACAAATTTGTTTAGCATCTTCTTTTTCAGTTTTGACCAAGATCTAAGAGGTTCCTTACCCTCCTTATTCCTTTGGTGCTTTAAGTTATCAAACCATAGGGATGCATATCCTTTTAATCTTAGCACAGCAACTTTAAAAGACCTAATATCAGAGTAACTCTTGTATTCAAATACCTTCTCAACATCCCTAATCCATTCTAATAGATCATCAGGGTTTAAACTACCAGAGAATTCAGGAATTTCTACCTTGAGATGCTTGTCAGTGTGCTCTGGAATCTCCTCATAGGTTCTGTTGCTTTCACCTGAGTCTGACCCTTCTTCCTCCTGCAGGGGCTGTCCTCTTCCCATGCCCATGTGGCCACGACCTCTGCCTCTGCCTCTAGGGGGTGGTCTTCCCCTCAGTGGAGGAGCAATGCTCTCCATGACAGTGTTCAAGGCAGCCAGCACTACATTGACAGTGCCTGCTAGCTGATCCACCTTGCCTTCAATACCTGCAAGCCTCTCTTCACTCATTGGGTTATTTTTTTGTATTTTTGTTGTAGTTAGGATAACAATGGCCTCACAACCAAAGCTTTGATGCCAGAATTGCAGTGATATTATAGGGGTGTGTTAGGAATTGGACTCTAGACTTCTATCTAGCATTGGCTATGGATGTTACTCAACTCCCACAACTCTACACAGGGAATCAAACAACAAACTAGACTAGCCAAGACTCCTTACCACAGCCAAGCACAGGTAAGCAGACATGAACTAAACAGCAAGCAAACACCCCACAGTCTATGCACAGGGATATCTTACTTGCCACAGACTTAGATCAACAACCACAGCCTAGCACAGGATGTTATCAGGCCTGACTATCAACTAAGGCAAAGCACAAGTTGGAAAGATTTTGGAAATGAGAACAATGCTCAAGTTTTTCATTCAATAATCAACTGCCTTGTACAAAAGAGCATGGGTCCTTATATAGGCCTCAATGCTTGATCTGATTACAACCCTAGAGTATCATCAAAGGGCCAAGATTAACTATTAAAAGATGACAAAATACTGGCTAGAAATACAGACTGCTAATGCCAAAAGAAAACAATAAAACAGACAAAATGCAGATATTTGACAATGACATGCTCCAGGTTGTGTTTGTTGCTTGGTGTTGGCTTGGAACTTGTGGACGAGGCTCATCAATGCTCCTTGACCTTCTTCTGCAGCAGTTCTAATAGTAGGGAAGACAAGGAAAGACTTTTGGAGATAGTCTTTCAGTTTTTAGCTAGAAATGGAAAGACTGCTTTATGCTTTATGCTTTGGGTAGGCTGTTTTGATTTGGATTTTTAGGGTAGTTGTAACACCCCACGTTCGTTGAAGAGGTCCATTGATAGGCTTAAATGACTAGTGCTTAAAGGGTTTGAAAGTACTACTCATATCACCAAAGTGCACTTTCTTTTCTGGTCATCCATGCAAAAGAACTCAAAAGTTAAGCGTGCTTGACTGAGAGTAGTCTTAGGATGGGTGCCCTCCTGGGAAGGTTCCCGGGATGTGCATGAGTGAGGACAAAATGCGCTGGAAAGGACCTGTGTTGATCTGTGGGCCATGTACACAGCCTGGAGAGCTATCATGAGTGACCGCTCCCGACCCAAGGTTTGGGCCGGGGTGTTACAGTAGTTGTGTTGTGTTTTGGAACTGGTTCCCTAGGACTTTTTTGGACCTAGGTGGGTAAGGTTTTAGCTGGGCTTGGTGGTAGCTGGTGGTAGCTGGTGGTTCAAAGTGTGGTGGTAGTTATGCCTTCCCCAAGTGGATGTTGTAGGCTGTTTTTGTGATTTTGTGGTTGGGTGTGGGTGGGCTTGTCTTTGGTTAGCTTGGCTTGTGTCTTGGCTCATGTCCTGGCTCGTGTCTTGGCTATCACGGACCCTCATTGTGACATGGTCCTGGCTAGCATTTATCAGTTTGAAATTCTCCCCTTTGTTACCCATCCCTTGATCCCCCTTGTCCCTATTGTTGGATTCTGCCCTGCCCTGTGCCCCAGCTCCTGCTTCAAAGTCCTTTACTTTGTGGTTGTTAGCGATCATGTTTCCATAGATAAATATTTTGTTGGTAGTTTCTAGTAAGAGTTTTGATGAAACTAAGAAGATTAGAGTGCGTAATAAATCTTTTTTCATGTGGATTGTTAGTTGTGGAGTCTACCGTGCCAATGGACCTTAGTAGATTCTAATTGGATTCGAAGAATTGGGATTTGTTACTCGAAGTTTCGTGATTATGGAATATTTTTGTAGGATTTCTGATGATTGAAAATGATGAGTTGCAAATTGGGTAAATTGCATTCTCTTGAGGATTTGGTTTATTAGTAGATTTAGTGATGTCGAATTCTTGTAGATCTTCCTGCTGACTTTATCTTAATCTTCCTATCCCTAAGAATTCGATTTGTTTTGTTTTTGCGTGTTTTGTATATATTTTGTTATCATGATTTGTGAACTTGATGTTCGAGTTGCTCTATGTACGTGTAATGTCTTGTTATTTGATTTTATCTTTGATAAAACTTTCAAATTTCCATATTATATTTCTAATTTAACGTTTCAAAGAAGTCTAAAGATGGTTTGTGTACCCTCTTTTTGGAGAAAATGGATTTCTTTTGCTTTTATATTTGGATTTTGCGTTTGGTTGGATGTTTGCACTTGTTATTGGAGACGTCTGATAACTAGTCCTGCACTTACTAACGCTTGTTTGATTTTCGATTTCACTATTTCGACTTTGATTTGATCTGGATAATTAGAGTTCTCGTTCGCGACGGGCACTCTTGAGATCCGTAAGTAAAGTTTCACACTTATGAAAATTCTCCTTAAACCGTTTGCGAGAATAACCTCGTTTCATAAATTTTTCCCTTATAAAAGTTTTCGTGTTAATTTTGAAAACCGATTCTTGTCCTTGATACTTTTGTTTTCTACTCTCAAGTTTCGAGGACAAAACTTTTTAAAAGGTGGGGTGATTGTAACACCCGCAAATGTACCCTATTTTTTATAGTAAAAATATTTTACGGATACTTTTCAGCGTATTTTAGTTTTATTTTGGAATTTAATTTTTCGAGTCGAATTTAGAATTTCTGAGTTCGTATTTGGATTTTTCGCGAGATTTCAAGTGAATTCCGTCTTAAGTCGTCTTTGACTTTTCTTGACTTTTTCGACTCACCTTTCATATACTCCCTTAAACCCTAACTCCTTCTTTCATTTTCCACTTACTCTTTCTTCCTCATCAAACCACCAAAAACCTAAACTCCATTTTTATCAAGCTTAGATTCGTCGCTACTCCTTCGTTACTTGCTCAAATTCACGTAAGTTCGTCTTATTCTTCCCCTCTTAGCTTCCTCTTTCCGTATTGGTAATAAAATTACCGTCTTTCTCGCTTTTTAAATTATCCGTCTTTCTCAAGGTGAATGATATTCATCTTTTGTTATCTAATTTTAGGTGGAGACTTTCTAGAAATCGATTAAAGACGCGTAAAGGTAACGGTGAAGGGTTACTCGATATCATTTACGTGTTTTACATGCTTTATATGGTAGAATTCGTATTTAGAATACGATTAGTAAGTTTAGGAATCATGTTATGGATAATGAATGTTGTTATTTGATGATTGTTTACGATGAATATTGTTTGTTGATAATTATTAGAAGTGAATTATGAGAATTGGAAATGATAGAATGAATGTTGTTGTTCTCGGGTGGAGTTGTGTTCCCAGCCGGGTACCGGCCGCCGGTCACCAGACCGGCCTGGAGCACACTGCTCTGTTTTTGGTGATTTTTGGGTTTTAGCTTGATGCGCGAGCCGGGGTACCAGCCGCCGGTCCACTGACCGGCCGGCACTACGGCTGTATCTTTTTCCTATGTTTTGTAAAACTCGTAATTTATAATAGTTCGCATGATTCGTTTATCGTATAATTTTACGTAGTGACTTATAATATGAATGTTTTGGATATATGATATTTTATTCGCTTGTATCACATGTTTTGTGACGGTTTTGGATATGTCCCACTTTGAGTCGGTTTTTACAAATGATACGGTTTGAGCACTATTTTGTCTTGTGCTTTGTACTCTCATTCCCTTGGCTACCTTCCCGTTCGTAAGGCTGGAATGTCGGAACGGGGATGTATCCTACTGCTTAATTGCATGTGTAGTGGGCATACGATGACGTTGTTGGGAGATTGAACGCATTGCGTTGATCGACCCCGGCCGTCAAATGTTGTGTACTTGCAAGGTGGTGTTTATTTGCATGTAGCGTACCGCTTGTTATGAGGCTTGTGCTCTTTTTTCCGCCTCTTTCGTGAATTGTTCTACCCGAATTTGGGGTACTCGACGTCTATGATTGACCGAGTCTTGGATGCGAAACGTTTATATCGCATGTCGAACCGGAAAATGTGATTTCGGGATTCTGGCCAGATTTAGACTAGGACCGGGTATTTATATCGGTGTTCTACCAGGAGGAAATTAGTCTACATATACGAAATGAATTGAATCGTGTATGCGTTCAGGGAAATGTTTATCCCGTGGATGCCTTTTAATCATACTTGCCATGTACACGGTGCTAGTGCGTTTCATTTACCGTGAGAGATGTTCGTCTTTGTGTCGTTGTCTTTGAATGCGTGATTTCATGATTTATTCATGGTCATTGCATGACTTGGCATCGTCAATGTATTGGTATGTTTGAATGGATGATAATATGATGGATTTATTGTGATCATCGCATGACTTGGCATGGTTTGTTTGTTGAGTCTCAATCTTATCAAACTTATACCGCTAACGGTGAGATGTAAGCCCTAGTGAGCGTATTCGGTTGCCTAAGAGTGTCTTCCTTGAGTCTTTGTATAACATGACGGATTCGGACTTGTACCTCTTATGCTCTTATCAATATATATTGAATGGCCTATCTATCCTTATCGTATCTCACATGTATATCTTTATGTATGCATGCTCTACTTTTGTATTTTCTTCTATGTACGTTTAATGTGATATGGCTGGGAGAACCCGGAGTTACTCCCCACTGATTGTGGCGTTCATGTTTTTCATGGATGAACAGGTTGCTTGCATGGATGGCTTTTTGCTTATGCTATTTTGGGTTCGGGTGTGAGCTAGCGGGCGTTTGTCCCTGGAAGATTCACCTCTAGTCGTTAATTAGCTAGTTTGCTAAACACTTGTTCTTTGCTAACATTTGGAAAGACTACGTCTCTTTGTTGTATTCCGTACTTAGTTTGTAATGTTTTGACACTCCTCGTATTTTCTACCTTGCATGTATAAAAGTTTTTAAAAACTTCATATTTTCGCTATATAATTTACAAGCTTGTATGTTTTATATTTCCGCATTCGCGAGGGTTGTCACACATGAGATTATGACATGAATAGTTTACCTAAAATCATTTCACTCAACACTACACTCCACCACTTTGCATGTGAATTAAAATAAGCAAAATAAGTCCCTTGTGAGGGCTATAGGACCGGCCATATTGCCTATAAAAGGGCAATATGGTTGTTCATTTTGTGTTGTTCATTCTTGCTTATTTGCTTTATCTCACTAAAATCCTCTCATCTTTCTAAAACTCTCATATACTAATATTCATTAAGTATTACTATAGTAGTAGTATATTCTAATATTAGTGTAATTTTTCTTATTATCTAGTTAACAATAAGTTAAGTTTATTTGGGTTAGTCTTGGGTGCAATTTAAAGGAGATCTTCTAGTTTGGAGATTTTTGGAGGATCATCTATATAATAACTCAAGAACAACAAGAAGGAGTTCTTGTTGTGCCCATATCTTTTCCATTTCAATGTGAGGAAATTTCTTCTTTTATATAAATGTCTTTATATTTGCATGCATGTTACATAGATCATTAAATACTATATTAACAAGTAATTTAGTAATTAATTAGAGGAGTCTAATTAAGGTCTATGGACTTTCAGCAGCGACACTCACCAAACCAATCCTACAATATTAAGTACAAACTAATACCCAACTAGAGAAATTATCTTAAACTTTGACAACACAAGAGAGATATCAACAATAATCTCTAAATATGCATTAGAGTCTAGCAAATTCCCTTTTATTTTCCCTTAAACAATTCAATTGAAACAACTTCTTTTTTTTTTTTTAACCACATTTTTTTCTCGAATTTCTTTTTTCTTCTTTTCATTCTCTAAATTTTTCTTTTCTTCTTGCTTCATACAATTTTTTTCTCAACATAGGGAAAATAAACAATTGCTAACAAAAAGTTACTACACCCACTTTGACAATAAAAGTCCAAACACAGCCATAGTAGCAAGATAGGCATGAAAAAATAAGCAACTGCGACTCTCTCGATAAGCTAGACAAATTCTAGGAATGTAGCTATTAGATAGGTTATAAAACAGGCTACAAAGGCTCAAACGGGCTAAACATAAAGAACTTAATGATAAGGGTATAAAATCAAGTCTTTTTTGCTATGTGAGGCTTATTTGAACGAAAAGAATCGTCTTTCCTCATGTACTTTATCAAAAGAATGCGTAAAAGTATTAAGAAACTAATGTCACACATGATAAGAAGGATGAGAGAGAAACTCTCTAAAATTCTATGTTTTCTTATTTTCCAACTAATGGCAAGAACTAAGAAAATAATTAATAATCCTTCAAAATCTAATCAAAAATTACAAAAACATGTTGATTTACAATTAAACTCTGCAAATAAAGATCAACCGATTCATCGACATCTGAGGTTTTCATCTCAAGAGTGTGAGCCGGACTTGGAAGCTATTTTGGAAGCTGGGGAACAAGGCGAACCTCAGGAACAGGTCAGAATGGAAAAGACTAAAGTGCCAATGATTCAAATTACCAAAGATGATGTAGCTGGTGAGATTAAATTTTTGGTCTTCTTCCATTTTCTGTTATGTATTAGGTGCTAATCCTCCGAGTAATGTCATTACGGGTTTTGTTAAACGTGTCTGGCAAGCACAAGGGGTGGATAAAGTATCTTCCATGCCTAATGGAATTTTTCTGGTGCGATTCAAAACTAAAGAACAACATCAAATGGTATTGAAAAATGGACACATTATGTTTGATAACAAGCCGGTTATTATTAATGAATGGAAATCTGATGTTGCGTTGGTCAAGCATGATGTTAAGAAAGTACCAATATGGATAAAATTGTATGGATTGGATATTCAATATTGGGGTCTAGACAGTTTGAAGAAGATAAGTGGAAGGATAGGCAGATTTCTTAAATGTGATGATGCTACCTTTCATAAGAACTTCCTGGGTTTTGCTCGGATACTTGTTAAGGTGGAAATTGGTCAACAATTTCCGAGTGAAATACTTTTCATGGATGAGAATGGAAACACTCTTAACACTAAAGTCAAGTATGATTGGTTACCCATTTCCTGTACGTCATGTAATGGGATGAGGCATACTACAGAAAGTTGTAAGAAGGGAGGACCTAAGGAGATTGGTGGGAATGTGTGGAAGCCTAAAGCATGAGTTGTAAAACCACAGAGAGGTAACAAAACAGACAGCATGGGCAGGTGAAGCAAAATGCTACTGTTACCCATGTGGTAGTACCTGCAACTCCAGTTATTGTGCCTAAAATGCCTGTTGTGGATGCTGAGAACTGAAATGGAGAAAAGAGGGTGTTTATCCCTGGAGGTATGTCCTTCATGGAGGTCCTCTCTAATTCTATACAGCAAACATGAAAAGGGTTCATTGATAGCTAGTGTATGGAGAAAGGGGAATCAAGTAGGATAATCCTTGAAAATGGATAATTGTGGAGCTTGGAATATTAGGGGTATAAAGAATCCTACTAAATAAAATGAAATAAGGAGATTCTTACTCCAGAATAAAGTGGGATTATTTGGGTTGTTAGAAACCTAAAATAAATAGTAGGAGTTGGGATAAGGTTCGAAATAACTTTTGTGATTTATGGTCTATTTGCACGAATTCTACTCTTCATAAAGGAGGGGGAATCTGGCTGTTATGGAGTTCTATAGTGTTTGATGTGGATATTATTGAAATTACTACACAATGCATACATTCTAAGGTCTGGGATATGGCTAGAGGGAAAGAGTTCTGGTTTACAATTGTGTATGGGTTAAAGAAGGTTGCTGAGAGGGAAGAGCTTTGGAGGTCTTTGAGAATATATCAAAATAGTACTCATGGGTCCTGGCTAATTTGTGGGGACTTCAATGCCATCATGAACAGGGAGGATAGAATAAGGGGAAATGAGGTCAATAATGCTGAGATTAGACCAATGCTACAGTGGGTTCATGATTGTAATATGGTTAGTATTAAGGCTCAAGGGGCATATTACACCTGGAACAATAAGCATGAGAGGGGGGAGTAAAGTTTAGAATAAGATTGATAGGGCATTTATTAATGATGAATGGATGGATCAATTTCCTGAGAGCTTTCTTACCTAAGGGCATGTTTGACCATTGTCCATGCTTGATTAATTTTCTGATGAATGTGCAAAGGAAGGGTACCACTTTTAAGTATTTTGATATGTGGTCTCTTCCACTTATTTTGAGGCAATAATGCAGGAGGGATGGAATAAGATGGTTCATGGCATACCTATGTACAAAATTATGGAAAAATTAAAAGCAGTGAAATCTGAACTGAAGAAACAAAATAAGGAGCATTTTGGGGACATTGAAAATCTTACTCATGTGACTGAATTGGTTCTGAAGCATTTTCAGGAACTCTTGTTTAATGATCCATTGAACAATGAGATGTGCGCAGCTGAGTGTGCTAAGGAAGTGGCTGAGTTAACTAAGGCCAAGGAGCAATTCCTTAGTCAGAAAGCTAAAAGTGAATGGGTTAAGTTTAGGGATGATAACACAAGGTTCTTCCATGCAAATATCAAGAACAGAAGAGCTAGAAATAGAGTTTATTAGATTCGTGATAGTAACAATCTTTGTTGCAATAGCTCTGAGGAGATTCAAAGGGCCTTTGAACAGTATTATGTATCTCTGTTGGGCACGAATAAAAATGTTAAGCATGTTCATGAGGGGATAGTTAAGGCTGGAAAGTGTCTAAATGATCATCACAGAAACAATTTAACTGTGTAGATATCTCAGTTCTACACCTTCCGCCAACCACCCATTGATGATTGGGCCGCATGTTTGGTACGCCGAACGATTTATGACAATTCGTAAGTTTATCGTCAAGTGATAGCTCAAACACTTGTGTCAACCCCTTGGTCGTCATCTACGCGCCAGTGCGGTCATTTTGACAGTCATTAGAGTTCATTTGGAGTCCGGGTCGAAAATTGCTTCATTTTTTAGTAACCGTTTTAAAACTTCGAATCGGAACGCTCTATTATTTTATTATATGTTTCAAATTCTATCTTTTAATAAAATATTATCTCATATTATCTTTTTGAAGGGAAGTGTAGATCAACCACAATTCCGTAATAGAAACGTGAGAATCTTCCTTCTTTAGCAGGAAACATCTGAGGAAATGACGTAGCAGGTGCTGCGCCTCTTCAAAGGATCGCACTCCTGTTGCTCCTCTTCCCCAGCATGTTCCTTTCCAAAGTTTGAGGTTTTCTACAACTCTTTCACAATTTCTGCTATAAAAGGAGAGCTTCGTTCTCACTTTTAAGGTACGCGATTATTCCGCCCCTTCTCTTCTCTCTTTGCATTCTAGACCTTGCTCTAAGCTATCGACATCTACGTGCTTGATCAATCGACCACGTAAGCTCAAATCCTTCTGGGTACCCGTCACATTTGCATTTGACTGACCAATTTGACCAACTACACCTTAATCAACTTAATCAATCTAATCAATCTTTAATCCTCTTACGAGGGCACTTTCTTTACATTCAAGTCGAGTTGTCGATAAAACGTAACTTTAGTCTATCTCGTTTCGTCAACATGTAAGTCTGAGGGTGTGAAATCCGTCTTTTAATATTTTGTATTTATTTTCATATTATTAATGTAAGATCGATGTCGTAAATAAGTTCAAAATAGATTTCAAAATCAAAACCTTTTAAAAAAACCTTTTTAGTAGTCATCAGACGTCAAGAAGAAACGCTGGAGCACATGCGCCTCTTCGAAGAGTCGCAGCAACTGTTGCGCCTCTTCCAAAGGCTGCCTGATCCTGCTCTTCTTCTTCTTCCTCTAGTTGCTGCGATTTTATTTCTTATTTCTTTTTATTAGTCATTGACATAAATTAATGTAATTAATTAATTGAATCACTTGTACTTGAGTATTAGATTCCTAATTAATCGTAAACATACAAAACAATCTTAACTGATTGCGATTCTGGCTTCACAACCAGAACCCAACTCAAGAACAGACGCATCAGGTGCTGAGTCTCTTCCAGAGGGCGCACCTGCTGCTGCGCCTGTTCTGGGATGGTTTCTGTCTCTGAAATTCCATTATCGTTTTGACGTAGCTTTAGTTATATATTTAATCAACTATTAACTCTAATATCACTGCTAATCCGTCAAGTTATTTTCTTTTCTTTCAAATATCCGTTTTGAGTGTATTTCTGACATAGATCACGTAATCCATTTTATTGTATGATTTTTCTTATCTTTCACATGCAATCAATCCTAATCCCAATTTCGACATAATTGAGTGCTAATTACATGTTCACCGACATAGTTTAATTCACATGCTAGGATTACATTGTGGATGTTGCATTGCATGCATATAACTGATCACATATCAATTACGAACAACTTCCCTAATCATTAGTAGAGGCCGCTATCGAGGCAGGCGGGATTAGGTGTTTGATTATAAAGATTCCTAATACGTACCCTCACCCCTTACCCCAGATCTCTGTGAACATCCGTGTTCTAGACATAGAATGCTAAGGGTAACGAGTTCTTGGTGTTCATGTCATCGCTTTATGTCTTGACATGGCATAAGGTATTCGAACGGTTCCAATTTCCCATAAAAATTGGTGGCGACTCCACAAATGCGTATCACTATGCTTGTCCTTTGTTTCCATCCCGTGTGCGCCCCTCCATGGTTCCCCGCGTACCACAGTTCGGCAAGGATCCACAATCCGTGTGTCACAGACTGATGTGATGGGTGATGAAGAAATAAGAGCAGCTATGTTTGATATTTCTGGCACTAAGGCTCCTGGACCGGATGGGTATAGAAGTCAATTCTTCAAGGATGATTGGCATATAGTGGGGCAGGATATGATTAAGGCTGTTAGGAGTGTTTTTCAGTCAGGGGTTTTGTTGAAACAATGTAATGCAACTGTTTGCACACTGATCCCTAAGATGGACATACTTGAGACTGTAGCTCAGTTTAGACCCATTGCATGTTGCAACACCATTTATAAATGCCTCTCAAAGGTTTTATGCAATAGGTTGAGTATGGTCCTCCCTGATATCATCAGCCATTCTCAAAGTGCGTTTATAAAAGGTCGAGATATTGTGGGAAACATTCTCATTTGCCAAGATCTAATTAAAATGTACAAGAGGAAGGTATGCTCCCCAAGGACACTTTTTAAAGATTATTTACATAAGGCATAAGACTCTGTTGAGTGGTCATTTGTGCATGAAATGTTAGAAGTTGTAGAGTCCATGATCAGACTGTGAAGATTGTGTATGCAATGTATTTCAACCCCTACTTATTCATTAGCCTTGAATGGTCAGATATTTGTTTTCTTTAAGGGGCAAAGGGCCCTGAGACAGGGGGATCCTCTCTCACCCCTTTTGTTTACTATTTGCTTGGATTATCTTAGCAGAATTTTGGAGGTGGTCCAACAACATAAGAGGTTTAAATATCATCCCCTTTGCAATAGAATAAAATTATCCCACATGTGCTTTGCAGATGACTTAATTATCTTTTCTAAAGGGAGGAGAGCCTCCACTGACCTTGTTATGCAAGCTTTTGATTTATTCTCTAACACGTCTAGGCTGGTAATGTATAATGGGAAGTCTAATATCTTTTCAAATGGGGTTGATGATGGTTTAATTAGAGAAATTGAAAAGGTAACTGGCATAAAAAGGGGATGTGTGCCCTTCAAGTATTTAGGTGTGAATGTTTCTCCTAAGAGATTGTCTGTGTTAGATTGCTTTGGGTTGGTTGATAGGGTGGTGGATAGGTTAGGAGGTCTGGGTTCTAGAAAATTGTCTTATCCTGGAAGAATTGATCTTATCAAGTCAGTCCTTAGCTCACTACATTGTTACTGGGCTAGGATCTTTATCCTACCAAAGACTGTCATTTCCAAGATTGAAGCAATTTGTAGGAAGTTCTTATGGCATGGAAATGATCAGAAAGAGAGCCCGCATCTTGTCTCATTGGAGAAGGTATGTCAGTCAAAAAGACATGGAGGGTTAGGCATCATGAGATTTCATGACTGGAATAAAGCAACCATTGTTAAGTATGTGTGTTGGATAGTCAAGAAAGCTTATCACTTATGGGTGAGGTGGGTACATGCTGTGTACATAAAGAGAAATGCCTGGAGTGAGTATGAACCTACCAACAATGCTAGTTGGGCATGGAGGAATATTTGTCAATTTAAAAATATGTTGAAATAGGAATTCTTTGATAGTCCCTGGAGTAGAACCAATCCCCCTTATTCTATAAAGCTAGGGTATTCTTGGTTTAGACCAGAGGGACGGCAGGTTAATTGGTATCTATGGATGATGAGTAAGTTGATCACTCCAAGGTATAGATTTATCTGCTAGTTGATTATACAGCACATGCTATTAACACAAGACAGACTGATTAAAATGCATATTATCTCCCATAACTGCTGCTATTTGTGTGGACTGGTGGAAGAAAGTCATGCTCATCTGTTCTACCAGTGCATATACAGCCAGAGATGTATGCAGGAGGCGTCTAACTGGTGCAGGATACAAGTCCTTGAAAATGACAGCATGAACTGGCGGCTGTCCTGGCAGGTGAAGTCTGCCAGCGTGAAACAGGCTGTGGCGCTTATATTAGCATGCTTGATGTATAACATATGGCAGTGCAGGAACCAAAGTAGAGTTGAGGGACTGATTTTGAGGCCAGAATGTGTGGTAACTAGATTAAAGAGTGATGTTAAAATGAGGCTTAACCAATGTAAAATTCATTGTAAGAATCAAAGGATACTAGATTGGTTTGATGGTCTTATGACTTTGGTTTAATCCGCTTGGGATTAAATCGTATATGTTTGTAATGGGATTCATTGATATTATTAATGAAAGCTTACATTTTCCCAAAAAAAAAACTAATGTCACACTTATGAAATTTGATGTTACATATTCCACAAGGAGTACCACACTCAGACCTAAGACAATGAGACCAGATTATTAATGTTCATGGCCTGGGAAGCTCTAAAGACCTCAGAAATTTAATTAGTTTACCAACATAATTTGTCAAATCTAATTAGTAAAAGCCATGTCAAATACGGTCAAGACTAGATCATTGAGCTTTGTTCTCGGAATAACATGTCAAAACATGTACATGGATGACTTAGATGGGATTGAAATGCAAAAGTAATGCAAATTATCATCATTGTTATTCAATTTCACCAAAACTTGACCTAATAAAATAAATAACATGTTTTTGTATTTTTGTAATTTTTTGATTTTTTTGGATTTTTTTTTAACACACAATGCATAAATAAACACACGACATAAATAAAGACTCTTCCCCAAACCTAAATGTCACAGTGTCCTCAATGTGACGCTACAGCACAACAATCACAAAACATATCCAACAACAGCCTATAGGACACATCCAACAAAAGGGAAAAGGGTAAATAAAACTAAAGAAAATACACTCAAAGAAAATACAAGGAAAGATGGTACCGTTAGAAAATCCTGCATGATCATCCGAACTTTTAAGATCAATTGCAAACAATGGCATAATCAAAACAGCTTAGTGCCCTCAAAAGTTAATCAAAAACATGCTCATGTGCTAGACAAAAGCATAAGTAGCACCAAGAAATAATATGATCATATAAAAATATGGCGAGGAACCGTCGCAACTTATCATTCTTATGGGACGTCATCAAACAAAGTCCATGACCAGTAGAAGGTAGAGTATCAAAAATTAGTATAAAAGGTTTATAAAGTGGTTTATTACTTCTCAAACCAGTCTCAATGGGAAAATAATAAAATACCTCAACCTTATTAGGATTAGTCATTACTCCATATACCTTCTTGCTCTCCTCCTCGTTCTATGATCTTATTGTAGCCTCAATGGTGTTGGACAAGGTAGGAATCTCGAGAGCAGTCTTATCCAGAGAGTTAGCAAGACAGTCAATAATAGGAGGATCAACAACGTCAATCATATTGCTAGTGTCTTCTACAGCAGGATTGTTAGGTGAATCGTCTACATTGAACGTTATTGTGTCATCTCCCACCGTTAGTGTGAGTCTCCCATTCCTAACAACTATGACCGCCCCTGCTGTGTGCAAGAATGGTCGTCCTAAGATGATAAGAGTTCGGTTATCCTCCACCATGTCCAAAACAATAAAGTCAACGGGATAAAACATTTCCCTACTCTAACTGGCACATCCTCTTAGACGCCCATAGGATGCTTAATAGATCGGTCATCAAATAGTTGGATCATTTTAGTGACATTAAGTTTACCTATGTTAAAAATTTTGCATATAGCATACGACATCACACTAACGCTAGCCCCTAAATCACATAGGGCGTTATCAATACAAAAAGGACCTATAATACAAGGAATAGAAAAACTCTCTGGATCTTTTAACTTTGGCTATGATTGACTTTGCAACACGGCGCTACATTCCGCAGTGAACGCAACAGTCTCAACTTCATTAAAAGATCGCTTCCTTGTTAATGTCTGCTTCATAAACTTTGCATAGGCCGGCACTTGAGTGATCAACTCAGTAAATGGTACACTCACTTGTAAGTTCCTCACTACTTCCATAAACCTCTCGAACTGTTGATCTAGTTTGGATTTATGTTGTCGGTGTGGAAAAGGAAGAGAAATTTTAATGGGCTCGGCTTCTTTCTTCTTTTCCAATGAAATAGAAGATTTGTGTAGCTGGGTAAGGGATGCTCGATCGAGCAAGGCGCATGCTCGATCGAGTTGGGGTGTATTGGAAGCTTCAGAAACATGATGAGCATCAATTTCGCCATTTGTCAAGGTTGCTCGATCGAGCAAAAGGGTTGCTTGATCGAGTTGAGGTGTACATGAACTTTCAGGAACTTCACGAGCAAAATTTTGCTTTTTTTCAGGGTTGCGCGATCGAGCAAATGGGACTTGCTAGATCGAGCAACCTCATTTTCAGCTCTTTTTTCGCTTTTTTTCATATTCTGTAAAGTTGCCTGTATGCTTTCATCGTCTTTTTGCTCCAAATTTCCCAAACCCATATCAACTTGATTAGGCATGTCCGGGCCCTTGTAATAGTTCCCAATCCTCAAAGTTATAGCATTCACTTTGTTCATGTGGGGGATGGCCTTGAGGAGGTAAGTTTCCTTGTTGCATTTGAGGATTTTGAGTGGCCATTTGAACAATTTGAGTATCGACACTTTTGCTATGAGCTAGCAATTGGGTTATTTGAACATCTTGCTTTTTTTGGATCATCAAGCTTTGTTGCAATATGGCTTTCAACTCCGCTATATCATTATTTGGAGGGGCTTGGGGCGGAGCTTGTTGAAAATTTTTACCTCCTTGACGGTTATAATTACCTTGTTGAGAATTTCGATTTTGACGAATCACATATGAGAACCTTGTTGTTGAGGTGGTGGCGGGGTAGGATTTAGAACGTTTTGACTTTCATATGAGAGGTTTGGATGTTCTCTTCTCCTTTCATTATAGAAATTAGAGTACGGTGTACCTTGCTTAAAGGATTGAAAAGCAAGTAATTGATCAACCGTACTCATACAATCAACCACATTATGCCCCGCGGTACCACATCTCTCACAAGTTGGCTCTTGTTGAACCATGGCATGAACCGTTTGCTTATTCCTTAAAGATTGTGAAGTTTTCAATTTGGCAATTTGGGTAGTCAATGCCTCCAACTGGGCTGCAACGGCATTATCTGTACTACCCCCTCTTACATTACCCGTTGGATAACCATACCCAGCAGTGTGAGTAGCTATCTCATCAATTAACTTCCAGGCATGAGCATCGGTTGTATTATTTTGAAACCTCCCATTAGCAGCAGAATCTAGCAAAGCTCTTTGATCATCATACAACCCATTATAGAATTGGTTTCATAGGAACCAAGTCTCAAAACCATGAATGGAGGACATATTTGACCAGTTTCTTGAAGCGAACTCATGCCTCATGTAAGTTTTCAGTGGGACCTTGTTTGAAACTTGTAAGTTGACCCCTTATAGCATTGGTTTATGTGGTGGGAAGTACCTCTTGTAGAAGGCAAGAGCTAGAGAATTCCAATCCGTGATACCTATTGCCTCCATGTCTGATTCCCTAGTCAATCTGTTTCGTCATCCCGTAGAAAGAAGGGGAAAAGCACCAGCTTCACTTGGTCTTGTGTTACTCCAGCTTTTAAGGGAATGGAGCAACAATAGTTAGTGAACTTCTCCATATGTTTCGCAGGATCCTCAGTATGTAGAACCCCCTCCAAACATACTTTGCTCCACCAAGCTGATGTAAGACGGGCGCATCTCAAAGGTACCATCAGCTGTAGTAAGGATTTTGAATCCTTTGGGGATGGATGAAATGGTGGGTTCTAAATGGTTGGGTAGAGTAGTCATGATTGTTGTAATGGAAGAACTAGAAGTATCCTAATCTAAGGATTGATTTTCTGCAACAAATTCGGCGTACACGGAGTCACGCGTACTCAAGTCTTCGGCTTGACAGATTTCCTTCCAAAAGTTTCGTCTAGCACGGAGGGTCTTTTCTGGTTCAGGACCGAATGGTACGAGCTCGGACTTGAGAGACCTGGGCATAAACTAACACTAAAGAAAAGGATAAGAACGGTCTCAAGGAACTTTAGTTCCTTGAAACGAAAGACAAACTAAGCAAAAATAAACAGAAAATAGTTGCCTCCCCGACAACGGCGCCAAATTTGATAAGGGTAAAGTCGCGTTCCCTAAATCAAAATAAACCTAACTAAGTACTAACTAATAGTCAGTGATAATTAAGGTATCAAATCCACAAGGAAGTGGTAATAATCTATTTGTTATAACTAAGTGTTGGAGTAGGTGTCCTCCACAATAGTGCGTCACATAATATATCTTATTAAGGAATATAAATGGGATATTTATTGACTATATATATATGATTAGTCAGTTGATTAACGTAAATCAATAATGGTTGGCTGACTAGAGTTTGACGTTATTGTCGTATGACGGCGGTGATCAACTGATCCCTTTCGGTCACACCTAAAGGATGAAATCCAAATAGTAACTAATTATTTGTATACGATACAGTTAATTAGTACATTACATATATTCAATATGTACGAGAGTTAATTGTTAGAAATTGAGTTAAGAACTCAAATTCGATTAAACTTATTTTTCAATTATGCGATAATTGACTAATAAATTTATATCTTATTTTAATACGATTAAATAAGATTTAACTTAGTAATTAATCGTTAAATTACTAAATTAGTTGAGGTTTTGAGATAGAGGTAATTAGTTAATTATATTTACAAAGAGTTGCAAAATAAATTAACTACGCATTGTGGGACCCATTATATATTGATACAATGGTAAAATATTACTTAAAATGTTAAGTACATATTATTCATTCACTACTACAAATCCCATTAAATTATGACGCTTCCCTGGCGACGTTTTTCTAAGTGTCACGCGTATTTATAACGTGTGCCTCAGTTAGTGGGCTCATGGACCCATAAAGGCGTCAACAATAAAGAAAATGGAAATTTTATCTAATTACTCAACTATACCTAGTTACCTACATCTATCCCACTAACAGAAACCGCCGCTTACCCACAAAACATACATATTAAGTTTATTTCAAACCAAGCAAGAATCAATTCAAAGCTCAATACTCTTATCCCTTCTTCCTCTAAAGAACAAGCAATAAATATGGAGTAGCAAGCTACTTGGTATCTGTGCAAGAACTATGAAGGGTATGCCTAATTTTTTTTATATAATTTTATTTATCATTTTATTCAGTTTTACAATTATTTACAAACATTATTATGAGTCAAACTAAAATTAAAATTAATCGAAAGTTCTAGATTACGTCTTTGCTGCCGAGACTGGTATGTACGGCTACAACATCCTCATCCGCGATTGCTATTCTTATTGGATTTACTTTGATTATACTTTCTGGTTTATTATTGTTTCTTTTAGCTGTGATCTATTGTTTTTGTTATGAAATTTTATCTAATTAGTTGTTTTATCGGTGTGATTTCTCAAATTGTTGCTCAATACAGTTTTTTAGGGTTACTAACTTTTATACGATTTCTCAGATTCACTTTGCATATGGTATCTTTTATTTTGTTGTGAATTTGACACTTCAATTGGCTTAATAGATTGAAATTTTAAGTTGATATTATACATTTTGTTTTCGGTGTAGACTTAGAAAGTAGATCTAGTTAGATGAAATTAACCTAGGATTATCCAACATCAGATGGGTATTTACTTCTGTTTCATATATAATTTGACCTCAAGTAGTAGGTAGGTGTCACTAATGAATCTCGTTTTTGTGTGTACTCTTTGGGACCATTAAATATGACAGTCTCAGTCTTAGTCGATTTTTCATATTTTTCAGATAACATGTACTGTATGTTCACTAAATGCATTCCTAGGAGCCTCTTGCGATGAGAAAGCAAAAATTAAACCTATCATTCAGGTGCGTATGTAAATCTTGGTGTCCCATTATTGATAACCCTTATTTCGTTTCCCTGCATCCTAACCGTCTCACTAAGTTCATATTACAAATGGGTATTATACACCGAGCAGTATAATATTTGTGTCAAAATATTTATCATTACATATTGTAGATAAAAAATCTCATCGGTTAGTTAAACGGTACATAAGTGTGTTAGGTAGTAACTTTAAAGTCTATAGAAGGCATTAACCAAAATAAATGAAGAATATTTTATATGAATTGGGGACTTGTTGAGCTAGCTTGTAGAATATGTGTAAGTGTAAGTTAATGTGATCCGTCTTAGGGTAGTTGTTGCTAAGTATGGTGTGCCTAATCTATGTTTTGCCAATTGTTTATTCAAAAATTACTCTAGTCATATAATCTCGATGGTCTCTTTATCTCAGTTCATTTTTTATATTGACTATAGTTTTGTAGATTTTGCCACAACCTTTTTTTCTAGTTCTAAGTTTGTGCACCATAATGCGAGTATGACGGTTTTATTGAGAGATTTGATGTCCAAACTCCGTTAATTGTTTGGATTGAGCTTCTGTGTTAGCCTATATTTTAAAATAATGTTACACTCAAGCTATGAATTTTCTATAGTTGTTCACTTGTTCCTTATTGTACGTTTTCTTCGAACTCCAATGTATTCTCTAATGCTCCGTGTTATTTGTAACAGGGTGTGTTGTAAAGAACTGGGAAGCAAAACTCTTGAGTGTTCGGCCTGAAATTCTGGTATATCTCACATACTTTTAGAACCTCTCACGTATGATTCTTTTGTAGAAGATTGAGGGAAAATGGTGAACAGTGAGAGTGATAAAGAGAGGAGAGAAATGGTAGTACCCGGGATAGTTTTTCTTTTGTGTTTGATTGTCCGTGTTAAGCTGCAATCTTGTTCCTACATCCCTGTTATATACCTTTTTTTAAAAGCACAAGTTAAAAGTTGTACTTCATAAATTCTCTTGTTGGATTTCATCCGCTGATTTGAGCTTTTGATATTGATTTGTTTCCCATAGAATTTCCTAACTATAGTAGTGTAAGACGAATCTTACGCCTTATAATTTCTTTTTGGAAGATTTTTATGATTGAAAGTTAGGTAAAGTAATCGTTGATGATTCGCCACAACGACTTGTTGAATTAGACGATGGCGTGGACTAAAGACTCATATATATCCATATAATGGTTTATATAATTTTTACTAAGCTTTTGATATTAGAGTTATAGAAAAGGACCTTAAAACTACAATGAAATATATGTATGGCAGTTTATATTATTTTTCTCATATACAACTTTGACATAATTTGTGGTTTCTTCATTTGATGAGTTTGTTTCTCACTAGTATATGTAGTTTAATTCATTTTACTATCTGTTTTGAAGGTACATTTTATTTCGACAACGGAAATGGATCAAAGTGATGATACCACCTTCATTTTCACAAAGTGCCGGGGGAATGTCACACCCTTGCCTAGCCCATTATATGTAGCATAACGAAGATTG
Organism: Heliosperma pusillum; assembly: GCA_022085475.1. Lineage (NCBI taxonomy): Eukaryota > Viridiplantae > Streptophyta > Magnoliopsida > Caryophyllales > Caryophyllaceae > Heliosperma > Heliosperma pusillum. The sequence continues at coordinate 25,374 of JAIUZE010069165.1, forward strand.
AAGTTCATATTTATACCATGTAAAATGTTTTTTAAGTATATAGATGAACAATAGTTGTTTGATGTTGGATGCCAATTGATGGTGCAATTGACAATTGCCCTGGTAGGCATATTGTAGCACTTTAAATGTTGTAATTGATTATCACCTTGTATAACCATTTTTAGATGTATAAATAAATATTTTTACCTTATTTTTACAAAGTGTTTGTTGATTAAGTCTCACATAATTTTAGTTATAAATTTGAATAAATTTAACATTTCAAGAAGCGATGACAAATTAGTGTGAAAATGTCAACCTAATCTAAAACAATAGTTGGATGGATAAAAGCGTCGAGAAAAAAATAACGACAGTATATTGCGTGGATACTTTTTAACACGAGGAAGTGTCAAGAGCTGACTATCTACACTATAAAGCGTCGAAAAGGCTGACATCATAAAGCGTCAAAAATTTCCGACGCCCCAATTATTGACGCTTACTTAAAGCGTCGAGAGAATTATTCTTGACGCTTTTTGCCGTCAATAATCAACAAAAAAAGTGTCGTAAAAACAAGGATTTTGTTTTAGTGCTTTATTTGTGTCATATAATTGTTATATGATCAAATTAACACTTAATTATACAAGATAATTAAGCATATGATTAATAAGTATTTGTGGGACAAATATCAAAAATCAAAATGGATCAAAAAAGCCTTCACATGGCCGGTTATGACATAGTGGATGGTGATGATGGTTGCTCTTATTCATACTCACAAGCAACATGTGCTTATGACATGAATAGTAAACCTAAAATCATTTTATTCACTACAACACATTACCACTTTGCATGACAATAAAATAAGAAGAAAAATCACTCTTTTGTGATGATAATGGCCGGCCCTCTTGGCTATAAATAGAGCAATTGTTGTTCAATTTATTCTCTTATTTATTCTTGCTTATTTTCATACATCTCTCAAAAACTCTTCTTCTCTCTAAAAACTCTCAAATACTAATATTTCTTAAGTATTACTAGTGTAGTAATATAGTCTAATATTAGTAGTATAATATCTATCTTATTATCTAGTTAATAATAAGAGTAGATTATTTGGGTTCATCTTGGTGCAACTTAGAGGAGATCTTCTAGTTTGGAGATTACTTGTGTTCATCCATATTTATAGCTCAAGAAAAACAAGAAGGAGTTCTTGTTGTGCCCATTTAATTTCCATTTCAATGTGAGGAAATTTCTTCTTTTATATAAATGTCTTTATATTTGCATGCATGTTACATAGATCATTAAATACTAAATTAACAAGTAATTTAATAACTAATTAGAGGAGTCTAATTAAGGTCTATGGACTTTCATGTGGTATCAGAGCTAGCTTGTAGCATGCATGTTCATTTTGGACATTTTTATTAAAGTTATAAGATAACTAATAAATCAAAGATTTTGAGTTAAAACACGATTCTGACAAAAAACTTTGGTGCATGTATACCTACTGACCTCAAAATGTTTGTGGTCAAATTTCGTGATTTTAGGGATTAATTTGCTATTTATTTTTATTTTTGGCGTTTAAACCGAGTTAACATGCATTTTATGAGTTAAAAGTTAACTAAAAATAGTTGCATGTTGATTCTGGCCATGAAATTTTAATATGATCTCACATGCATGTCTTAAATATTGTATGTAAAATTTCGTGACTTTTAATTAAGTATTGCATGTTTATTGATTTTTATACGATAAAAGTTGATAATATGAGATTATAATATTCATAAAATTGAAACGTCCTTTTCTGGTCTTGAAAATTTTTGGTACATTTTACATTCTGATTTTGATTATCTTGCTGAAATTTCATAATTTGTTTCACTGATTTACTATGTTTAATGATTTTTATTTGATAAAACCATTAGATAGAAATCTATTTGTTCATAAAATTAATTTATATTTCTTGAGCAAATGTTTTTTATTTTTATAGTTCCTGGAAATGTACAAGAATGTAAAAAAATTTTTGGTTTCAAATTTTATGATGTTTATATTTTATTTTGGTTTTATTTCATAATTGTTATGATTAAACCGTAATATTTAGCAAATGAAATCAAATCGATCTAATTAATGACCAACAAAATTAGTAGGGACTAATTTTGAGTTCTAAAACAGTATAATTAATTTGTTTGAATTTAAATGAGATTTAATTGTTGATATTGATTTTTAATGGTTAAAAATCAATAAATCCCGAAAATCGAGCTATAATGAGCATGAATGTGTTTAGGGCGATTTTGGCATGAATTTTGCAGCAATTTATTTTATTTATGGTTGAATGAATGAATGTCATTTATTTAATAATTTATGCAAATTTTGTACCTAGTATGGCCTAGTTATTTTTAATCGTTATTACCCGTAATGTAAGGGAATAACGGTTTGGTTGTAATTTTATTGCGATCTCGTATCGCCGGTTTGTATAATTTAATAATTTCATTTTATAGAATAAATGTATAATAGGAATTTGTATATTTGTATATTTGTAATTATTTTTATGAAGACCGGTGACTCCCTCAAGACGGTGCCATTTTGGAAGGTGTCCAAGTGAAGAGGCAAGGGACCAAGGAGTTGGTTTCCAATTTGTAATTATCTAGTTAATTTGATTAGCTAGGTGGCCATACTAGGATTTTATCGTTGCTTGGTTGCTTGCTTTATTTTTCCGCTCATGCCAAAATCGTCACACATGCATTTTATTTTCCGTTATTGTCAATTCAACGTTATTCACAATTCACCGACTTAGTTCACTTATAGGAATTAATAACTAAATTGACAAGATCTCTCACATATTTAAAAATTGAGATTAGCCTTACCAATTAATAACACCTATGAATCCCGTGTTCATTAGGGCTACCACGCTCGTGGGTCCCTTTTTACCTCGGGTAAGTAGGGTGATACGATCACAAGCTAAAATTGGATTGGACTCAACGAGATAAGCGTTATCTTGGGACTAGGAGATGGATTTAGTTGAAATCCGTCAACCAAGAGTTCTAAGGGTAGAATTAGTCAAGTAATGACTTACCATTTCTAGATAAAGGTAGCATGCGATGACTATTTTTATTTAAAGATGGGTCTTGGAATCATTTATATAATTTAGTGAGAGGTCATTATATTAATGCTAAACTTGTTAAAATGTTTTTCAAGTAAATTAACAATGAATGTTTATATATTTTTTTTTTGTTGTAGTTACCATATTCGCATAATGTCGACATCATCAAACGTTGCAACCTTGGGTAAGGACTCATGGTTGAGATCCGTCATGGACAAGTGTGTCCTAAAGGATGACGGAAGTAACTTCGTTGAATGGGAGTCAACGATCAAGAGCGCCGCGTTATCCTATAACGTGCTTCGCTACTTGGTCGAAGAGCCCCCCACCGAACCCGCGCCAAGATCGTCCGCGGTGGTTCGGGCCGAATATGACCTTTATTTGAAGGTTTCTAATGACGTCAAGAATGTCTTGATTTGGTCAATCTCACCCAAACACAAACTCCAATTGATATCTCTCAATGCATATGCGATATTCACGAGGATTACGTCGATGTTTTCGCAAGCCCCTCAAATTCTCCAATATGAGGCGGCTACGAAATTCTTTGACACCAAGCTTCAAAGGGGCCAAAAGGTTGGCCCACACGTGCTCAAAAAGGTTGAGCACGCGGACACCTTAGAGAGACTAGGGTGCAAAATTCCGAAGCAATTGGTGGTGGGTAAGATCCTTCATTCACTCACACCTAAGTTCACCTAATTTAGGGTGAACTATAACATGAATGGCATGGACAAGAGTTTCCATGAACTCCATGCACTCCTCACCCAAGCGGAGAGGGACAGGGAGGCTAGTGGGAGTGAACCCAAGGATGTTCTTTCCATGAAAATGAAGAACATGAACCTTGGGGTAAGGAAGGACAAGGGAAAGGGTAAGACTCTTTTCAAGAAATCCGGCAAGGGAAAGGGCAAGGTCTTTTATAAGGCCAAGCCAAAGGTCAACAAACACGCGGAGGCGGATTGCTATTATTGTAATGGCAAAGGGCATTGGAAACGCAATTGCCCCAAATACTTGAAAGACAAGAAGGACGGTTGTGTGACAACGTCAGGTAAAATTCTTTCATCACTCTATATGATAGATATTAACTTTGCTAGTACATCTTCTTAGGTATTTGATACCGGTTGTGGTTCTCACCTTTGTAATCATGTACAGGGGCTGAGGGACGTGCAAGCACTAGCCAAGGGTGACGTGGACCTGCGCATGGGAAATGAAGCTAAGGTAGCCGCAGTTTCCGTGGGCACCTACGTTCTTCTTTTGCCTAATGGTTTAGAGTTGTATTTAAATAACTTCTATTATGTACCAACTCTTACCAAGAACATTATCTTCATTTCCGTGTTAGACATGGAAGGATTTTCATTTTGCATTAAGAACAACTGTTGTACTTTTTCATTTAATGAAATGGTTTATGGCGAGGCCATTTCTATTGGAGGTATTTATGTTCTAGATATTGCAAAAGAGGTCTATCATGTAGAAAACAAGAAGCTCAAAACAGGTTAACCTAATCAATCATACCTTTGGCATTGTCGTTTAGGGCACATAAACGAACGACGCATAAAGAGACTTGTTTCATCTAAAGTACTCAAACCATTCGATTACGAATATTATGGCGTATGCGAATCTTGTCTTCTAGGCAAGATGACTCGTGCTCCTTTTACGGGAAAAGGGACACGAGCAAGTGAAGTATTAGGACTTATACATATGGATGTATGCGGTCCAATGACTATCCGAGCTAGAGGTGGTGATCACTACTTCATTACTTTTACCGACGACTTAAGTAGATATGGATATGTCTACTTGATGAGGCATAAAAGTGATGCTTTTGAAAAATTCAAAGAATTTCAAAATGAAGTAGAAAACCAATTGAATAAAAAGATTAAAACCCTACGATCCGATTGTGGTGGTGAATACTTGAACAATGAATTTGATTCACACCTAAAAGATTGTGGTATAGTATCACAATGGACTCCTCCTGGAACACCTCAATTAAACGGTGTGTCCGAAAGGAGAAATCGAACTTTATTAGATATGGTTCGATCTATGATGAGTCTAACAGAGCTTCCTGATTATTTTTGGGGTTTTGCTATCTTATCTGCAATATGTTCACTAAATCGAAGCCCGACTAAAGCGGCAAACAAGACTCCATATGAGATATGGACAGGGAAAGTCCCTTATTTGTCGTTTATGAGAATTTGGGAATGCGACGCTTTTGTTAAGAATAAGTCTGACGATAAACTCGCACCCAAATCTGACAAATAACTGTTTGTAGGATATCCAAAGGAATCACGTGCTTATTACTTCTACAATAAACACGAGGACAAAGTGTTTGTGTCTCGTGATGCAGTCTTTTTAGAAAATGATTTTATTTCTAAAAGACAGAGTGGGAGAAAATTTGAACTTGATGAAGTCCAAGAGCCACAAACCGAAAAGGACGACGAGGAAAACGTTCCCTCTTCGTCTGGCACGGTCATTATTCCTTCGGAACCTAGGAGGTCAAGCAGAATTAGTCATCAACCTGATAGATACCTTGGTATTATAGAGGAAGGTGATGACTATAATGTGTTACTTTTTGAAAGTAACGAACCTACTACCTACAAAGCAGCCATTTCTAGTCCCGACTCAAAGCTATGGCTAGGAGGCATGCAATCCGAAATGGATTCTATGTACGACAATCAAGTATGGGACTTGGTTGATTTACCTAAGGAGGTACGCCTCTTCAGTGTAAGTGGATCTATAAGATCAAAAGTGGCATAGACAAACATAATGATGTTTACAAAGCTAGATTGGTGGCAAAAGGTTTCACCCAAGTTCATGGTCTTCACTTGACGAAACCTTCGCCCCAGTCGCCATGCTTCGATCCATAAGGATTATCTTAGCGGTTGCCGCATTTCATAATTATGAGATTTGGCAATGGATGTCAAAACCGCCTTCTTGAATGGGGATTCTAGAAGAGGAAGTGTACATGACACAACCTAAAAGGTTTTGTGGATCCATCAAACCCTAAGAAGGTATGCAAACTTAAGAGATCCATCTATGGTCTTAACAAGCATCCAGGAGTTGGAATCATCGTTTCGATCATGTAATTAAACAAAATGGTTTCACTCGAAGCGTCGAGGAACCGTGTTTATACATGAAGTTTAGTGGGAGTAAAGTAACTTTTCTAGTCTTGTATGTAGATGACATACTACTCATTGGGAATGATATTCCAATGCTCACTTCTGTAAAAGAATGGCTAGGAATACATTTCCAAATGAAAGACTTAGGAGAGGCCCAACGCATCTTAGGTATTCGGATCTATACGGATAGATCTAAAAGGATACTAGCATTAAGTCAAGAAACTTATATTGATAAGATTCTTGATCGGTTCAACATAAAAGACTCTAAGAGAGGCTTTATTCCTATGGGAAGTGGGATCACTTTGAGCAAGTCAGAGTGCCCTACAAAACCCGAGGAGATTGAACGCATGAAATTGATCCCTTACGCATCAGCTGTTGGATCAATCATGTATGCTATGATGTGCACTCGTCCCGACGTTGCATATGCTTTGAGCATGACAAGTCGTTACCAAGCAAATCCAGGTGAGAGTCACTGGATAGCAGTAAAGAACATCCTTAAGTACTTAAGAAGGACCAAGGATTCGTTCTTAGTGTTTGGAGGCGAGACTAAGTTACGTGTAAAGGGTTACACAGATGCCAGTTTCCAAACAGATCGGGATGATATGAAATCCCAATCCGGCTACGTTTATATGATGAATGGAGGAGCTGTTTGCTGGAAGAGTTTCAAGCAAAGCGTTACAGCGGATTCTACAACAGAAGCAGAGTACCTTGCAGCGTCTGAAGCTGCAAAGGAAGCTGTGTGGATTCGGCAATTTTTGAAAGGACTAACACTAGTCCCTACTACCAAAGATCCTATCACAATTTATTGTGATAACAGTGGGGCTATTTTTCAAGCAAAAGAGCCAAAGTCTAGTAACAAGTCTAGACATGTACTTAGGAAATATCATGTAATTAGAGATTACGTGGACAGAAAGGAAATTGACATTTGTAAGGTTGGGACAGATGACAACATTGCTGATCCTTTAACCAAGCCTTTAGCAAAGGCTAAGCATGATGGTCATGTCGTCACAATGGGATTGAGACGTGTACCAGAATTCCTTTAGATTATGTAATATGTAATAATTGAATGTTGTATTAATTATTTCATATATGATAATTGCATTCATTGATCGAGTTTTATTTTAAAACTCTTTTATTTAGTTTGACTAAATTCAATACTTTGTTTATCCGAATAGATTGTTGGACCCTATTCAAGTGAATAGGACGAACTTAGTATTTTGTGCCTAGTCACTCAATGAGGTGACGTCTCGAAATGACTAGATTGTAAGTCGATCGATGGTTAGTTCAGCACCATGGGGTCATGGAGATGACTGGTCGTTTACATAGACAGACTGTATGACACTCTGTCGGACAGTGACATTGTAGAGACCCTTAAATCAATTATTTGATGCCTGGTCGTGGCAGGGTCTTCTATCTTATTCCTATAAGTCGATTCTTTTGACTGGCGACCGCCTATCTGAGTCGGTGCAGTTTCCGATTGGTTTTGGTTGATGTTCTAGGTCGTGCCGTAAAAGGAGGCCGATGGACTTCTTCTGGCTCATGGTGATCTGCATCATACAGAGTAGATGGATCAACAGGAATTGTCCACCCACGTTGGGTAAAAACATCTTTAGGCCACTCGAGGAGAAGTTACTGTAAATGCGTGGCCACGCTCGGAAAGAGATCTATTGTAGATTTTCCGGTCAGACAGTTACTCTCCCTATCGAGAAAACCACTCTAGATATTGTCAATCGCAAGTGCGACCTGAAAGACACCTTGCGGTGAGTGGGAGATGTGATAAAGAGACAAGAGAATCGGTGACGCACACTTGTGTCAGACAAGTGGGAGATTGTTGGAGTAGGTGTCCTCCACAATAGTGCGCCACATAATAAATCTTATTAAGGAATATAATTGGGATATTTATTGACTATATATATGATTAGTCAGTTGATTAACGTAAATCAATAACGGTTGGCTGACTAGAGTGTGACGTTATTGTCGTATGACGGCGGTGATCAACTGATCCCTTTCGGTCACACCTAAAGGATGAAATCCAAATAGTAACTAATTATTTGTATATGATACAGGTAATTAGTCCATTACATATATTCGATATGTACGAGAGTTAATTGTTAGAAATTGAGTTAAGAACTCAAATTTGATTAAGCTTATTTTTCAATTATGCGATAATTGACTAATAAATTTATATCTTATTTTAATACGATTAAATAAGATTTTACTTAGTAATTAATCGTTAAATTACTAAATTAGTTGAGGTTTTGAGATAGAGGTAATTAGTTAATTATATTTACAAAGAGTTGTAAAATAAATTAACTAAGCATTGTGGGGCCCATTATATATTGATACAATGGTAAAATATTACTTAAAATGTTAAGTACATATTATTCATTTATTTGTGTCATATAATTGTTATATGATCAAATTAACACTTAATTATACAAGATAATTAAGCATATGATTAATAAGTATTTGTGGGAAAAATATCAAAAATCAAAATGGATCAAAATAGCCTTCACATGGCCGGTTATAATATAGTGGATGGTGATGATGGTTGCTCTTATTCATACTCACAAGCAACATGTGCTTATGACATGAATAGTAAACCTAAAATCATTTTATTCACTACAACACATTACCACTTTGAATGGCAATAAAATAAGAAGAAAAATCACTCTTTTGTGATGATAATGGCCGGCCCTCTTGGCTATAAATAGAGCAATTGTTGTTCAATTTATTCTCTTATTTATTCTTGCTTATTTTCATACATCTCTCAAAAACTCTTCTTCTCTCTAAAAACTCTCAAATACTAATATTTCTTAAGTATTACTAGTGTAGTAATATAGTCTAATATTAGTAGTATAATATCTATCTTATTATCTAGTTAATAATAAGAGTAGATTATTTGGGTTCATCTTGGTGCAACTTAGAGGAGATCTTCTAGTTTGGAGATTACTTGTGTTAATCCATAATTATAGCTCAAGAACAACAAGAAGGAGTTCTTGTTGTGCCCATATATTTTCCATATCAATGTGAGGAAATTTCTTCTCTTATATAAATGTCTTTATATTTGCATGCATGTTACATAGATCATTAAATACTAAATTAACAAGTAATTTAGTAACTAATTAGAGGAGTCTAATTAAGGTCTATGGACTTTCACTAAGTTCGTCTTAAGGTAACAATTTCTTGAAGGTTTGGTTTTGGTTTCTAAAATAATTGCAATAATAAAAGATGAATTCAATAAGATTAAAAGTCTAGGGTCTCAGTTTCACTAAACATGTTATCCGTAGATATAATCTAATCAATAAAAGGTCCATTAAGTCGTTTAAGGTCACAAGATCAGTCGATTCAATTATGCCTTTTAGTTCTAGATTTAACATGCAATCGCAATCATTAAACTATTCTATCCAATTGTCGCTGCCTATATGAGTCTTAACCCGGTCGGTGATAATCCTAATTCGCAAGACTAATTAATTAACTCTGATCAGTAAATTAATTAACTAGAAGTAAGATAACAATTGAACAACAACTTATGCAATTTAACAATCAATTCATTAATCAATCCCCTTCTAACAACCTATATCCCCTTTAACCCTGGATTAAAAGAATAGCTACTTATAGTAACTAAACTAACAACGATAATATAATTAAAGGCAAACATAATTAATGACATAAAGGAGATGATTAACAAAGCATTTAACAAACAAGAACTTCAACTAATAATAACAAGAGTAGAAGAATTTCAAAATACCGAATTTGAAGGATTGATGAACCAAAGAAATAAACTTTTAGATCTTGAACAATATGAGTAGCAAACTAATTCTAAGAGTTTTAGGAGTTTCTAAAATAAAATAAAGTGTACCCTAATTATGAAAGACGAGATTTGTATTTATACTAAAACAAAAATAAACTAAATCGACTATAGGAAAACTCGTAACTCTTCAGTTACTAGGTTGCTTGATCGAGCAAAGTGAATCTACTCGATCGAGTCAGGCTCTCAGCTTTGCGCAGCGAATTTCAAACAGCTGTCATTTCTTCGTTACTTATTAGAATTTGACGTGTCATCTATTGTTAGAAAGCTAAGAGAAAGACCTTTCGTTTGACATGTGAATCACATTTATAGAAGTTGTATAACTCAAGATAATAAAGTTTGAAGTCGAAACTTGTGTAAGCAACAATTCTTTCTTCTCGTTTCACACTTGTTTGGTCTTTCCAACTAATTTCTTTGACATTCCTTCTTAATTATTTCTTGGTCTCCATGTCAAGCATAAATTCTCCAAATTCCAAGTTCATTTCGCCTTGAAAGGGATCCAATGTATCCGAATCGCACCGAATCTACACCATAACACACAAAAGTGGGAGTATCGACATCCTAAAATATAATGGCATCTAATCATATAATTAATTAAGCACAAAATCATCACAAAAGTGACTAAGGGGAGGCATAAACATGTATACATTTATGACTCATCATTATTAAATTAATATGTATTTTTAGTTTTTTCGTTTATATATGTCACTCTATATATGTATCAAACATTACAACGAAAGCTAACTGTTTTACTGAAAGACTTTGTATATGGATAAAAAAAGAAGCATAAGTTACTTCAAATATATTGACAATCTTATTTTCTTACAAATAACTCTTTGAAAAAAATAGTTTTAATTAAACTATCAATCTTAATATGAGTATTTGTAGATACCTCAAATCTACACCTTCCGCCCAGTGATGATTGGGCCGCATGTTTGGTATGCGAAACGATTTATGACAGTTCATAAGTTCATCATCAAGTGATAGCTCAAACACTTGTGTCTACCCCGTTGGTCGTCATCTACGTGCCGATACGGTCGTTTTGATAGTCATTAGAGTTTATTTGGAGGCCGGGTCAAAAACCCCTTCGTTTTCTATAAACCGTCTTTTAAAACCGAGTATGAACGCTCGAGAATATTCCGGATATTTTAATATTTCAAAACTTATCTTTTTTGGTATAATATATCCGTTTTTATTTAGAAAGAATACGAAATCTACCGCAATTCCATAAAAGAAACACGGAAATCTTTCTTTCAAAGTAGGAAACTGCTTGGGAAATGACGCAGTGGGTGTTGCGCCTCTTCTAAGAGTCCCAGTGCCTGCTACACCTCTTTCCCAGCTCGTTTTGCCTGTTTCCGGAATATTTTCTAGATTTCTTTCCGTGTTCGAGTTATTCCAAAACTCTTCGGATTTTTCCCTATAAAAGGAGAGGTTCGTGCTCACTTTTAAAGCACGCAAGTGTTCCGCCCCTTCTCTTCTCTCTCTTTGCATTCTAGACCTTGCTCTAAGCATTTTGACATCTACGTGCTTGATCAATCGACCACGTAAGCTCGGATCCTTCTGGGTTCTCGTCACGTTTGCATTTGACCGACCAATTTGACCAACGCAACAATAATCAACCTTAATCAATCGAGGTCGATCCTCTTACGAGCGCACTTTCTTTACATTCGAGTCGAGCTGTCGCTAAAACGTAACTTTAGTTCATATCTCGTTTCGTCAACGTGTAAGTTTGAGGGTGTAAATCCCGTCTTTTTTATTGTATTGTTTATTTTGTTTATTTCATCTAAGGTAAGATTCATGTCGGAAGTATGTCAAACATTTTCAAAACTTTTCTTAATTAGTCTTTTCTTTGTATAATAAGTCGTCTTTATCATAGTTTTTCATATTTAGATGTTAATCCTTGACTTAGATCCCTAATAGTCAATATTAGTGGGTTTTAGTCTTATAATTTAATCTATTAAATCACTTTCACTCGAGTCATAGATCATTAATAAACCGTAAATAGACAAACAAATACTAACTGATCGCGATTCTGGCTTCATAGCCAGAACCCACCTCTAGAACAGACGCATAGAGTGTTGCGCGTCTTCCAGAAGACGCATCACCTGCTGCGCCTGTTCTGAGATGGATTCTCTCTCTGATATTCCTGCTTCGCTTCAACGTAGTTTAATTACTAATTAACCAACTATTAACTCTAATATCACTGTTAATCTGTCTTTTAGTTTTCTAATTCTTTCTTTTCTTTAAATCTTTATTTTGCATATATTTCCGACATAGAACATGTAAATCAGATGTAATTCTATTTAATCATTGTATTGTATGATTTAATTGTCTTCTCATATGCAAGTAATCCTAAATTCCTATTTTGGCATAATTGATTGCTAAATTACATGTTCAACCGACATAGTTTAATTCACATGCTATTTTGGCATAATTGGCATAATTGATTGCTAAATTACTCCACAAATGCGTATTTTCACGTTTGTCCATTCCAAGCGCGCCCGACCGCGGTTTCCGCACCACAGCCCGACACGTGATCGCGGGTCCGTGTATCACAATATTATAAAAATGTCAAGTTTTTTCTTTTCTACCTTTTTATCTACGCATTAACTATTAAAGATGAGAGAGGTAAATTCCAAGTGCAATTGAATATTATTAGTTTTGTTGTAAAATTCTCCATATCAAATAATCTAAAACTGTGCATTTGCACCGGATCTACACTAGTAGTAATAATAAGGAGAGATGGTTGAGATGTCAAATTTTTTTTTATCACAAGCAAAAATTGCCGGTAGAATGTTGATTTTCGCATAAGATTGTTATCTCCATATAAGTTAATAACACCCCATCCAAAAAATGATTCGACCAAACCCGAATTCTCAAACCCAAACAAGTCGAACTCGCTCTGATTGACTCGTTGGTTAGATCTAGGTTGAAGACTGGTTAGGAAATGAAAAGAGGCGGCGAAAGCACCAACCTAGCAAATCGTACTTAGTATGTTTTCTTGTCTTAATCAAGAGACAAGAGACTCTAACAAAAGAGAACCAGTTAACTTTTCCACGTCATAACTAGAAAGAAGAGATAAACTATGGAAAATTCCCCTATATGTTAAAACCCAAACAAATAAAGCCTCCATATTCATCCACGTTACCACTACATATTTTCCAACTTGCAATTAAATACAACCCCATTTTCCAAGTTCAACTGCTTCCACTTTTTATTGTCAGACGTTACAATTCTTATACTCCAAGTTCAATAAAAATTTACCATCAATATTTTAAAAATAAATAATTAAATTTTATCATATTCAGTAATTTATTTATTTATTGATGCTACTAAAAAACAATAAATTAAAAAAATAATAAAAAAATCTATTTTCCATTCTGTACTTTTTATTAAGTATGATAAATATATAAATAAAATAATAATAAAGAAAGAAAGTCATAAAGGAAGACACAATTTTTTACCTACTGCATTTTTTCTCGAGTACTATTAAAAATATTTTAAATCTTCTAACAATACAATTGGACAAGTTAAAAAAAATCAAGATTTTACTAAAAATAAATCACTTATCGTTTTGGGTGGTGGAGCAAAATTAAAAAGAACAAAATTGATTCTTATAAATGCGGGATATTACTAATATTTGGATGTAGAATTTACACCAATAACAATTGTAAAATAAATTATAAATCTAAATAAAAATATTATTATCACTAACCATAAATTAAAACTCTTGATGCATGCAAATACATATCTTCCTTTTATATATTAGATTATTCGATTTCATTAATATAGACGATTGATTTGGTGAAAAGATGGGTATATATGAATCGGCTAGAGAGAGGGGGTGGGTAGTAATATGAGAAAGATAGTTTTACAGTCTAGAGCTTAATACGGGTAGAAGGTGAGCAAAATTAGAGAGGTGAGTTGAGTTATTTGAGGGAATTTAGGGTTTTGATTTTACTTGTTTATGAGTAATTATGGAGGATATTATCTTGGCACGATTTAAGTAAAACCCAAAAGCTTATATTAAGGCTTATTGATGGGGTTGTTTAGTGTGTTATAGCAACAAATTAAAAAATTCTTATTTAAAACGGGTATATCTGTCTTAAGTGTAACACGAGTCAAGTATAATTTATTATAATAAAACAAAAATAGAATATAAATTAGAAACTGAAAAGTAACAAAATTGATTTATATGTACAAATGTGATGCTACTTGATACGGTTTAATGTTAATAAGGGAGACTAATTGATTATGTAAGTCTCCTATTAGACAGACTCTCATTAAATTTACTGGGAAAATAATAACAAGTTGATGTAAAAATAACACCAAAAGTAATAAACAATGAAGTATGATAGAAAAGGACATACTAATAAAAAAGGCCACATTTACAGCAAAAGGGGTACGTTTATTATAAAAACATGTACAAATTAAATGCGACTCTTTTCCCTCTCTTTCAACTTTGTACTTTATTTCACAATCTAAATTTCTCAATTTCTTTTTTGTTTTTTAAAAAAGAAAATCTTTTCACAAAAAACAACAACAAATTAAACAAGAAATTCGTAATCTATATAAAATTAATTAAAAAAACATAAATGTGATAAATTTAAATTACATGAGATATTTACAATGAACATTCACGTTAAACCATTTATGTAACAACATTTTATCGAAAAAAAACACAAGAAAATTTGGATAAGTCATAAGATATGGAAGATCTATGTCCAAGCTTGGGAACACAGGTCTAAACCTAGAAATCATGTATGTTTTATTAATAATTATATTAATTTTATTAAAAACATGCCATGCCCGTGCAATTTTTTACTATGTTATTCGGTGGATGGTTTATGAAATACAATGAAGTTGTGTTTATGGTAAATAGTAAGATGGGTTGGAAGCTTTAGGTTATGAGGTAACATGGGGTGAGAACCCTTTCCATTTCTTATAGAAAATGGACTAATGGAGGTACAATCAAGATTTAATTTTGAAGAGATCGGAGGTCGTAATTTGACTAAAAAAGAAAATGTCTAATGAGAGGAATGATAATATATGATATAATATGTTGGAAATAGGGCATTTATGCCTCTTGTGTGTTTGCCTCTTGTGTGTGTTTTTTCCAATTGTCCCACATTGGTAGTGAGTGGTATACTTTATGTGTTTATATAACACCCTTTGCCATACCATATCCCTAGTGGGTTGTGGGAGTCTTTTGTTAAGACTTGCGAGGTGCTTAATTCAGCTCACACACGCGCGCGCGCGCCTTACCCGTGCCTGAGCCTGGCCCGGATTCGGATTCAGAATTCGGCAATTGGCAATCGCCTGCGGCGAGCTATGCTTATCTTTTTGGGCCGTGTGAGTATGTTCTTGTTGCATCTGTTTTGCTAACAGATATTAAAACAGAACTGGTCAAGTGTCTATTAGTCGGTGAGTATAATGCTCATGTTCTTTAGGATTGACTGTTGCAGTTGGGGCACGTAATCTGCTTCCTGAACTGCTTTAGTCGGCTATAAATAAAGCCTCTGACTTCATTTTATACACACAACAACACAAAGTCTTCTCTTCTCTTCTTTGCTTCTCTATAATTTTCTGGGTAATGTTCTACGATCTTTCCAGGCCTGTCAGTCTCGAGTGGGCGAGTATGAAAGGTAGCAGTAGTGTAATCCTTGGGGAACTACCGGTCATTAGCTGATCGCCACCACGGTCGTACCGGAAATAGTTTTCAAGGCAGTGGCTCCCTTACCACGTCACTACAAAATTCGGTATTCCTGATCTTTATTCCTTGTTACAGCGTTTTACGAACTACAATTTGAAAACTATTTCCTGCTATAACAATGTCGGTTAAGTCTAAAATTATTCCTGATTTATCTGAACTTGAACCATTAGACGGTAAAAACAATAAACGTTGGATGTTGATTAGTTTATCTAAACTATAAACTATAAACTATAGAAGTTATTGATGGTTTTTGAGCATTTGGATGTTGATTATGTAACACCCGGAAATGTACCCTATTTTTCTAGTAGAAATATTTTACGAAATCTTTTCAGCAAATTTAAGTTTTAATTTAGAATTTAAAGTTTCGAGTCGAATTTGTAATTTCCGAGTTCGTATTTGGAATTTCCGCGAGATTCCATGAGAATCCCGTCTTAAGGCGAGTTAGACTTTTCTTGACTTTTGAGCCGTCTTTGACTTTTCTTGACTTTTGAGCCGTCTTTGACTTTTCTTGACTTTTGAGCCGTCTTTGACTTTTCTTGACTTTTGAACCGTCTTTGACTTTCGTTGACTTTTTCCTTCATATACACCCTTTAACCTAATTTTTCCTCACAATTCATTTCCTTCCTTCTTCTCTAAGAAACCAAAGAAACCTTGCCTCCATTTTTGATCCGTCTTCAAATCGTCACTACTCCTTCATTTCTCGCTCAAATTCGCGTAAGTTCGTCTTATTCTTCCCCTCTTAGCTTCCTCTATCCGTATTGGTAATAAAATTACCGTCTTTCTCACTTTTTAAATTATCCGTCTTTCTCAAGTTGAATGATATTCATCTTTTATTATCTAATTGTATGTAGGTGGAGACTAGGAAGGTTTAGAATCGATTAAAGACGCGAAAAGGTAACGGTGAAGGGTTACTCGATATCATTTACGTGTTTTATGTGATTTCTAGGATAGAAACCGTATTTAGATTATGGTTAGTATGCTTAGGACTTGTGTTGTTGTTGTTGGTTGTTGGTTGTTGTTAGTTGTTAATTGATATGAGAATTGATGGTTTGTGTTGATAAACGAGGATTTTGTTGTTGGTAACTTGTTGGAAATTGATCGTCCCTGAATCCCGTGTGGGACGCAGGCTGCGTTGGGGGACGCAGGCTGCGTTGGGGGACGCAGGCTGCGTCGTGGTG
>JAIUZE010069166.1:0-10636 GCA_022085475.1 Heliosperma pusillum
GTCTTTTCAATGATGCTAAGAGGGGGAAGAAATGATATGATTTGAGTCTTTGCTTAAGCTTTATCCTTGTCAAGACTCGTTATCTCTTAAAGTCTTTCAAGTTATAACTTTGGCTAGGTTATTAGGTTCTTGCGATCATCGTTACTATAACTTTGTTAGTATTTTGTTGAGGAGGAACTATACTTAGTCACAATCATAAGAGAAATCATATGAGACTTGTCATCATCAAAAAGGGGGAATTTGTTGAACCTATTTTATAGTTTTGATAATGACATGTATATACTTGATAATGTGCTTTAATTGATATATCATATGCATGTAATTGTGTACTTTAGTCTTATCACAGCTAACAACAATTACAAGAAAGAAGATTAAAGTTATAGGAGCTTAAGGCATAACTTTGAAGATTTCTTTGAGACAAAGTTATAAGAGCTTGAGGTATAACTTTGGAAGTTTATATGCAAAGTTTTTGCTACCTTGGTTATAACATTGAAGAAACAATTCAAGCAAGATCTACTTCAAATAACAGAAGACTCAAGATGGAGTGTCTTTGTGATCAAGACGAAGAGATGATCTGTATACTGAAGATCTTTGTGAAGATTAGATAGTATAGGTCGTCATTCGGTAACTAATTAATTAGAGTGATTTTTATGTAAGTAAAGTTATGACTCACTTATAACTTTACATACTAAGTTCAAAGTTATAGCTTTAACCTATAACTTTGGATGATAAAGTTGATGCATGATTTTGGAGATAAATCTTTTAAATGTTTTCAAAAGAGAAAGAGTATTTTTATATTTATAAAAAGTTTTAAAAGATGATGTATTTATGAGATTCTATTGGTTAATAATACAACTTATGATTGTCATGTTACCTAGGGTTTCTAATACATTCAATCTCAATTTGTTATTAACCTAATAAGCCCACCTAGTGATTGTGCCACCTAGGGTTTCGTGAAACCTAAGGGTTTGTGCCTCCTAGGGTTGCGTGCTCATAGGCAAACAACTAAGGTTGCATGATGATGAGGAAATCGGCCTCTATGTCACGTTCCTTGTTTGCATCAACCTAGACTTCTAATAATATCTTTACAACAATATTTTGAGATATTGATGATAAATATATTTCTTAAAAGGAAAGTTAGAGTTTTAGATTTTATATCTCCTATGCTTCTACTCTAAATACTCTTTCCATCTCAATCATTCAACAAAAACTTTTACATACATGGAGAGAATTTTACAAATTGATTTTAAACAAAATTTGAGCAAAATATTTATTATTTTTATTGTTTGTTTTTCCGAAAAAGTCGTGCATCAATTATTATCAATCGGTCGCGTGAATTAATTTATTGGATAATAGTACATAACATAATCTTACTTATTCTTTAACGAGAATATTTGTGAGTTATGTTGTACTTTCTTATTAACGTAAGATAGTATAGAGTATTTAGCGATACTTACCTTGAGTTATAATCATAGTTGATTATACGAGTGGGTTGATAATTTTTGTAATCCGTAGAATGGTACTAAAGATTATTAATCGAGAATAATGGACGTAGGTTTCGATTTATGAAACTGGACCACTTCAAAACCTCTGGTGTCTTTCTTTATTTTCGTTATTTTCGTTACTTGCTCAAACATTTGATTAATTAGTTAGTTGATTTTAATCCATAAAATTAAGTAATTAATTACACATCATATAAATCAAAAAAAGTGGGGCAAGTTTTTAATACTCAACTCACTCCCTCCTTCCCCTTCGTCTTCGATCAATAGACTCTACAGATGCAGGGGGATGATGATCAAATTCGGGAGCTTGAGCGACATGTGGTCATTGTTCGCGAGGAAGTGTTCCGCCAAGGTCGCAGGTTAGATAATCTGGCCAGCCAAGTTGGAGCTCATAATAGAGATGAACGCAATATTCATCAAGACGTGGCTACGATTTGGGAGCCCACGAAAGCCTTGTAATTAAGGGTTTTTTTTTACTTTGATACCTGTCTTACAGCTCAGGCCAACAGGGTTCGCTCTTGTTTTGATCGTCTTTCCGCCTTGGAGTACTGTACTCGTCCCGGTTATGTTGTGGGAAATCGGTATTACCACAATACAATTATTATAGGATTATAACGAAAAGTAATAATTTGATTATCGAGTCATAAACGAAAACAAAGAAAAGATATAGAAATCAACCTCCGGTCCTAGCAATAGGCGTAAAGAACAGAGATATCAAGGTTGATATCCTCCTAATCGTCGCACCCAAGATGCTCCGAGAAATACCCTTTTCTTTTGCTAGAAAGAGAACCTCTTACACGATCTCACTGTTGAGAAGGAGGTTTTGTGTTTTTGTGAAAGAGTTACTGTTAACTTTTTCTTTTTGTGTTGTGTATCATGAGATGGAGGCTCCTTTGAGAATTAATTAGGGTTAGAATTATCAACTCAATTCCTCTCCCCTCTCTCTGCTTCTCACGGCTCATAGTAGGTTTTATGAGGAGATTTTGTCTCCCCAAAATAACTACCCATTGACCGAAAAACAGAGTGTATCTGGACACTTTGTTTTTGGTCATTTTAACTTCCAATATAATGTAATATATTATAATCGTCGTTTTACATGGACCGACATTATAATACAGCATTAATTATAAATATCCGTATATTTATAATTTGCCAATTAATTATAACGGTTTATGTTTAATTAGCTTACATTATATACAACAATTAAATATAACATTTTATATTCAATTTACGAATTACAGTTAATTCGTCTCAGCTAACTTTATTTAATCGTTATTAAATAATCTGTCATCATCACATTGACTAACCTTTTAGTCAAATACACTGACTAACCTTTTAGTCATATAATAGGGCATCAATATGATTATTTTCTCAAATAATCACATCTCTCAAACACATCCTTTAGGTGTGACTTTTAGGGACCAGTTGATCACCGCCATCTGTATGACAATAACGTCAAACTTATCTAGCAAGCCAACCGTTATTGATAAACGTTAATCAAATGATTATTATACAAAGTATACCCTGTGAACCTACAGAGATTTATTTATGTTATTGCACTAACTGTGGAGGACTAGCTCCAACAATCTCCCACTTGTCCGTACAAGTGTATGTGCGATAACCGATTCTCATATCCATAATAAATTTCTCCCACTCAATGTAAACCAATTTGCAAAGTCCGTATTCACAAAGGTCGTAGTTTACAAGTGATCAGTATCAAGAGTGGTTTCCCCGACTAGAGAGTAACTTAACTGATAAACGATCTTTATTCGAGCATGGCCATGCATTCAGTTACAGCTCCTCGAGTGGCCTGAGAAATAACATAACCTGATAAAGGTTGGATATTTTCTTCAACTCGAATATTGAGATACAAGCGCAGTATGAAATGACCCGTAAAATCTACTTAGCCTCCTGTTACGGTCAACCATGAGAAAGAAACCAAAGTCACCCAAAAACTGCCTTAATCTCAAGAGACAGTCGATAGTCAAAAGAATCGACTCTGGAACACTATGGACGTCCTATCCACGACCTGGCACCTAATGTTCTGAAACATTTAGGACTCCATAACGTTGTCACAAAATTTTCCTGCGAGGTATCATTATAACTAGCATATGTGATCGATCAGTCAACTGTTTGACTTATGGCTCGTTGAACCCACCATCAATCGACTTCACAGAATAATTGCCAGAGTTATCAGCTCATGTAGGCGATTACAACCAAAACAAATATAATGTAATTCAGTTCACTTTGTGGTGTTCAATGTTGTCAGTACAACCCACATGAAAAACAAAATATAAAACAATACGATGATTTTATTAATAGTTTTATGAAAAAGATACAGGTGTCTAATCCATATAAAACAACTAATACAACTCAGGAACACGTTTGATTCCCATGGAAATAACGTGCCCTTCATGCTTATCATATCTCAATGGTTTAGTGAGAGGATCTGCGAGGTTATCATCCGTAGCAATCTTGTCTATCACTATCTCCCTTTTGCTCCACGTAATCTCGTATCATGTGAGCCTTCCGTTGTACATGCCTAGACTTGTTGCTGGACTTTGGCTCCTTACCTGGAAGATGGCACCACTATTATCACAATAGATGGTGATCGATCATCCGAACTAGGAACTACAGTTCTCTTGTAAGAATTGACGCATCCATATAGCTTCCTTCGCAGCCTCTGAAGCAGCATAGTACTCGGACTCAGTCGTAGAATCTGCTATAACACTTTGTTTGGAGCTTTTCCAGCTGACCGCAGCGCCATTAAGAGTAAAAACGAATCCAGACTGAGTGATCGAGTCATCTCGATCCGTTTGGAAGTTAGCATCTGCGTAACCGATTGCGCATAGCTCAGTGTCTCCTCCATAAGTCAATACCCAATCCTTAGTCCTCCGTAGGTCCTTAAGGATATTCTTAACAGCCATCCAGTGTGTTTCACCTGGATTGCCTTGGTACCGACTCGTCATACTCAATGCATATGCCACGTCTGGACGTGTGCATATCATGGCATACATGATCGATCCTATAGCTGATGCATAAGGAACCCGACTCATGCGCTCGACCTCTTCCGATGTCTTTGGTGCCTGCGCTTTACTCAACTGCATCCCAGAAATCATTGGAAGGTTCCCCTTCTTGGAGTTGGTCATGCTGAACCTCTCAAGAATCTTATCTATATAAGACTCCTGACTGAGGGATAACATCCGTCGTGATCTGTCTCTGTAGATACGGATCCCCAAAATTCTTTGTGTCTTGCCCAAATCTTTCATCTTGAAATGGTTCTTTAACCAAACTTTTACCGAAGTTAAGAGAGGTATGTCATTCCCAATCAAGAGTATGTCATCGACATACAATATTAGGAAGACAATCTTGCTCCCACTCGACTTGATATATAAGCATGGTTCCTCGACCGATCGAGTAAATCCATTCTCTTTTATCACCTTGTCAAAACGATGATTCCAACTCCGAGAAGCCTGCTTAAGTCCATAGATGGAACGCTTAAGCTTGCATACCTTCTTACGATTTTTAGGATCAATGAAACCTTCGGGTTGTACCATGTACAACTCCTCCTCCAAATAACCGTTTAAGAAGGCGGTTTTCACGTCCATCTGCCAAATTTCATAGTCATGAAAAGCGGCAATCATAATAAGCATACTCATCGATTTGAATTTAAGTCTAGTGCAAAATTTGTTTTAATGCAAAGACTCGAGCATTTATACAATTGACCTCCCTCAAGAATTATATAAATGATCTCAAGACTCAATTATCTGTAAATTGATAAGCCAACCTCTTGGCTAATTCTACCTTTAAAATTCTTGGTCGATAAATTTCTGTAAATTTGACAGGGTTGTCGCATACCCTAATCAAAGATAAATAACCCTTGGCTAGGCTAAAAACAAATCAATGCAGTTAGGGAAGTACGGGGTCGATCTCGGGGAGCTGGGAGATACTTGTGAAAAGATATGATTAGAATTTTAAAATGTACGATTGTCACAATGGTTATTACTAAACTAAAAACTAAAACAATAGTTAAAGATGATAATAACTCAATATAGTAAAGGATCTAGGGATCGGGATTCACATGCTAATCAATTTAAAAGCAAAGTTGATTACGGGTTTAGAAATGTCACGGTTGTCCATGTCTTTAAATGGTATATTCCTTTCGGATTCATACCGACTTTTTAACGGGTCCTAACGTCTTTTCAGCCTTGCTAAGTCATTAAACTATTCTTGCCAGCCCTTTAATTTTCATCTCGACTCTCGCCCTTGAGACGGAAATTGACAAGTACAAACAATTGTTTATGGCCATTAAAGAAAGTCTATCACGAGATTCAAGCAAGAAATAGAGACAACAAAGAACGATTCTAACGGAATCAATTTATACTTATAAATTAATTAGACATGTTAACCCTTCCCCTAGAACAAAGATTACTTATGCATAATTAACAATGAAAGGGAAACTAAGATTATTTAACTAAGAATGGTAAACATGATAAAGGAAATACTAAAAGAAAAGGAAATACTAAAAGAAAAGGAAATACTAAAAGAAAAAGAAATACTTCCATAACGAAGTCACCATATTCAAGTGTCTCGTTAGCTCTCGCATTGGGGCCTGGGTTTGGCGGTATTCGCTCAGTCAAGTACTTGAGCTTACCGTCAGCAATGGCAGCATTCCGTAATGTCGCCTCCCAGTCCGCAAAGTTGGACCCGTCATTCTTCAGTCGCGTGGACTGATTCATGTGGTCCATAAAAGCTTTAAGCAAGGATTTGCGCGCGAGCGTGGCACTTTGCATAAGGATATCAGTATTTCCAGCCATTTTTTATATGCAGTATTATCAATATAAATGAGTTCTACTCTAAAAAAGAAGAAAAACCATAATAAGCATACTCATCGATTTGAATTTAAGTCTAGTGCAAAATTTGTTTTAATGCAAAGACTCGAGCATTTATACAATTGACCTCCCTCAAGATTTATATAAATGATCCCAAGACGCAATTATCTGTAAATTGATAAGCCAACCTCTTGGCTAATTCTACCTTTATAATTCTTGGTCGATAAATTTCTGTAAATTCTATCTTTAGTCCATCATAATCACAAGAAACTCTTCGGATTATAATGTTGAGGTAAAATAAGTCAACACATACTACTTACCCAACGTAGAAGGGGTCATATGGAGAGTAAGGTCCTATATGCCTACCGACGAAGTAGGGACTCATAGTAGTTTGACTTATAAAGACTAGTCTCAATTTTAGGTTTAGAGGAAGATCCCATCAATTTTATTTTAATTCAATTTTAAGTGAACTAATATCTAGCATGCGAGAATGAATAAACTAAAATGATGGCTTAAATTCGAGTGACATCTTTATGTCCATGATAACTATCATTCAAACTATATGAGTCAATTTTCATGCATTTTAGTAGTAGGTAGTTTGGTTTAGGCGGAAAATGATGCACTAACTATCATGTGATGAAAAAGCAACAAGAACGGAAAAATACATAAAAATATTACAAAGTCCTAGTGTGGCCTATCTACCAAAATGAACAAAAATAAAACTTTGGAATCCAACCCAGTTGGACCCGAGAAGCTTGTCTTGATGTTCCATCTTGGTCAATGTAGCGGGAGTGAGCAATCCGATCTCCATCTTAGTCTTCTCAAAATACATTTAATAAATTACAAAATATAAACCTATTTACATTCTAATTAAAAAAACATAATTTAATGAAAAATAAAATGGAGATTCGAGATCTCAAAATTACATCAAAGATCATGTTTCCATCATTACGAAAACATGATCAACTAAGGCCACACTAGGTAATACAAATTACAACCGATTGCAAAAATACGTAAATTAAGCCATTCAACCATTCATTCAACAAGATAAAATGCACCAATTATAAATTAATCATTCAAGACATAATTCTTTAATTATGAAGAGTAATTTATCCAAACCACCTTTTAAAATGATCAAAATTATGTGACAATTCCTTAATTAATCACAATAACCCCAACCAAACAAAATCCAATTTTAATTCATATTCTATAAAATGAATTAATACAACATTATTTTAAACCTCTTTAAAATAATTGGGTATCCAATTATTCTGAACTTCTTCACAACAATAAACGAAACATCATCATTATAATGAATAAAAAAAACTTTCGATCAAAAATAAAAAAAAAACCGAAACTTTTTTTTCTTTAAAAAAAATTTGATGTTACTAATATTTTCAAGATCGGTACAAAATATCAACATCTAATCATTATTAAACATCGATACAAACTAGATGATTCAATTTAACAATTTAAAATGAATATCTAAATCAATGAATACCGAAAATATATAGCGATGAACATACAAATCGATTTCCATTTACATTTTAATTTAATCCTTATTAAATCAAAACAACTACAAATTCATCATCTTATCGTCTTAACTATTTAAAACAACAATTATAATGAATCAAAATGGAAAAACAAGGCAAAAAATTTTTTTTATACGGATGAACAGTGCATATGAAATTTTTTATTTTTTATTTTTTATTTTTTTCGGCAGAAATAAAAAAAAAACAAAAAAATTCTAATCTTATATTTCATCAATTATGAAAACATATAAAATAATTTCGTAGCCCTTGGCTCTGATACCACTTGTGGGAAATATCGGTATATTTCGTCATTAAATTACGGATTATAACGAAACTATAGTGTATGAATTACGAGTCATAAATGAACTGCATAATATAAAATTATAGGAATTTAGAATTAACCTTTGGTCCTAGCAAATTTGGCCTATGAACAATATCGAAATCGATATTCTCCTAATTGTTGCACCCAAGATGCTCCAAGATATGCCTTGCTTGTGCTAAAATTTTAGAGAAAAGGTACTGCTAATTTTTCTCTTGTGTGTTGATGAATGATAGAGAGAAATCAAGAAGAAAAAACTGATTTTTCTTGTGTTCTTCCTCTGTTTCGGCCGTGTGCCTCTAGTAGGTCAAGGAGGAGTCTCTGCCCTTTTTACTACTCTTGTTATTAGGGTTTTGACCTAGTTACCATAAGAGAATAATGGGAGATCTTTTCTCTTATTATTATCTCTTATTAACCGAAAATTAGGAGAAGAAAAGACTATTTTTTCTTACCTTTTTCGGTTATATTAGCATGTAATACAATATATACGTCAACTATAAATATCCGTATATTTAAAATTTGTTAATTAAATATAACATATTATGTTTAATTACGAATTAACATTTTAATTCGTTTAAGCTTATATTATATACATTGATTAAATATAACGGTTTATATTCAATTACGAATTACACTTAATTCGTCTCAGCTAATATTATTTAATCGTTATTAAAAAATCGTATCATCATTACATTGACTAACCTTTTAGTCATATACATCGACTAACCTTTTAGTCATATAATAAGGCATCAATATGATTATATTATTCATATAATCACATCTCTCAGACACATCCTTTAGGTGTGACTTTTAGGGACCAGTTGATCACCGCCATTAAAATGACAATAACGTCAAACTCTTAGCAAGCCAACCGTTATCGATAAACGTTAATCAGCTGATAAGAATACAAAGTATACCCTGTGAACCTGTAAGAGATTTATTCATGTTATCACACTAACTGTGGAGGACACTAGCTCCAACAATTTTGTCTACACAAAACCGGTGAACATGAGTCCACAATGGACCATTTTGATATTTGTCCCACAAATACTTATAATCATATGTTTAATTATCTTGTATAATTAAGTGTTAATTTGATCATATAACAATTATATGACACAAATTAATAAACAATATATATATTTAAATTTTAAGTGATATTTTACCATTATATCAATATATAATGGATCACACAATGCCCAGTTAATTTATTTTACAACTCCTTGTAAATATAATTAACTAATTACCTCTACCTCAAAATATATGCATTACTTCAACTAATTTAATGAATTAACGATTAATCACTAAATTAAATCTTATTTAATCGTATTAAAATAAGACGTAAAATTTATTCAGTCAGTTATCGTATAATTGACTAATAATGTAACACCCGCAAATGTACCCTATTTGTAATTTAAAAATATTATACGGATACTTTTCAGCGAAATTTAGTTTTAGTTTAGAATTTAGTTTCCCGTGTCTAATTTAGGATTTCGGAGTTCGTTTTCGGACTTTGCGCAAGATTCCGAGTAAATTACGTCTTAAGACGTTATTGACTTTTTCCTTGACTTTTTCCACTTACTCCTTCATATACTCCCTCACAACCCTAACTCCCTCATTCAATCTTCTTCTTCTTCCTCATACAAACCACCAAAACCTAGCCTCCATATTTGCTCAAGTCTTAATATCGATCTTACGCCTTCATTTCTTGCTCAAATTCACTAAGGTTCGTCTTATTCCTTCCCTCTCATCGTCCTCTATTTGTATTGGTAATAAATTTACCGTCTTTCTCGCTTTTTAATTTATCCGTCTTTCTCAAAGGTGAATTATATTCATCTTTTATCATCTAATAGTAGGCGGTGACCTCCAAGACCCCGTTAAGGAATTCTATCTAGTTGAGGAAGGCTTAGAAATTGATTAAAGACGCGTAAAGGTAACGGTGAAGGGTTACTTGATATCATTTACGTGTTTTATGTGTTTTCTATGTTAGTAATCGTATTTAGAATATGATTAGTAAGCTTAGGACTTGTGTTGTTGATGATGGTTGTTGTTAATTGATAATTGATATGAGAATTGATGATTTGTAATGATAGATGATGTTGTGTTATGCCTAAGTGAAATTGTGAAATTCATGTTTTCGTGCCCGAGACAGGACGCTGGCAGCGTCTGTGACAACCCTCGCGAATGCAGAAATATAAAACATACAAGCATGTGAATTATATAGCGGAAAATACGGCATTTTAAAAACCTTTATACATGCAAGATAGAAAAATACGAGGAGTGTCAAAATATTACAAACTAAATAAAAATACCACAAGAGACGTAGTCTCTCAAAGTGTTAACAAAAGACAAAGTAATTAGCAACTAGCTAAACAACGTCTAGATGTATTTCATCCAGGGACAACGCCCGCTAGCTCACACCCGAACCCAAAATAGCATAAGCAAAAAGCC
>JAIUZE010069167.1:0-10874 GCA_022085475.1 Heliosperma pusillum
TCTTTTAAAAAGTTTCGTCCTCGAAACTTGAGAGTAGAAAAACAAAAGCATCAAGGACAAGAATCGGTTTTCAAAATTAATACGAAAACTTTATAATGAAAAACATTTATGAAATGATGTACTTCTCGAAAACGGTTTAAGTAAATTTTTCATAAGTGAAAAACTTTATTTACGAATCACAAGAGTGCCCGTCGCGAACGTGTACTCTAGTTATCCAAATCAAGGCAATGTCGAAATAGTGAAATCAAAAATCAAAACAAACGTTAGTAAGTGCAGGACTAGTTATCAGACGTCTCTAATAACAAGTGCAAACATCCAACCAAACGCAAAATCCAAATATAAAAGCAAAAGAAATCCATTTTCTCCAAAAAGAGGGTACACAAACCATCTTTAGACTTCTTTGAAACGTTAAATTAGAAATATAATATGGAAATTTGAAAGTTTTACCAATGATAAAATCAAATAACAAGACATTACACGTACATAGAGCGACTCGCACAATTCACACACAACTCAGGGTAACAAAATATATACAAAACACGCAAAAACGAAACAAATCGAACTCTTTGGGATAGGAAGATCAAGATGAAGTCGGCAGGAAGGTCTACAAGAATTCGACATCACTAACTCTACTAATAAACCAAATCCTCAAGAGAATGCAATTTACCCAAGTTGCACCTCAACATTTTCAATCATTTGATTTCTACTAAAATCCTTCATAACCACGAGACCTCAAGTCATCAACATAACCATTCAAACCAAATTAGCATCGACTAGGGTCCATAGATTGTAATCTGCAGGAGAGGTCCTTTAACGTACTATAAAATCCTTAGATTCATCATACTCTATCTGAGACCACTAACCAAAGAAATCTCATCTTAGGGGACCATATCTACTAACAACCACAAAGTGAACGATCCTTACCATAAAATCCTCTGATCCAATTTATTCCAAAACTCATTATCCTAAATTTATGATGGACTTCTCATCCTCAAAAGTCAAAACACAATCCACGCAACAAAACATAATTATCTAAGATCCAACTAGCCTCATCCCATATCTCACGACAAGGA
Source organism: Heliosperma pusillum (assembly GCA_022085475.1). Lineage (NCBI taxonomy): Eukaryota > Viridiplantae > Streptophyta > Magnoliopsida > Caryophyllales > Caryophyllaceae > Heliosperma > Heliosperma pusillum. The sequence goes on from JAIUZE010069167.1 coordinate 1,074, forward strand.
AAAATCCACAATCCATTATCGATTATAATAATTCTTTAATACGCCATAACATCCTTAATTCGATCATTACTACGCTCAAAGCCTCAAATATAAATAGTCACATTAGCAAACTATGGTGGTTACTAATCCTCAAGATAAATGGGTTCACTATTCTAACTCTATAATCCATAACAACTGAGCATTCATTATCCAAAGCTTGCAACGAACATTTCTCAATCTCGAACTATGATTCCTAAAGAATAAAAGAAAATTACTAATTCCAAACCACAAATGATCAATCACTTGGCAATCAGACAACCATTCAAATCATCTAATTCATCTAAAACTCAAAATGAATCGATTTTCATTTATGACAATACTCCTCAAACTTTGGGTACCGACTCAATTTCCTTAAAGCAAAGTCTCTTTTAGAATCCACCAATTAGAGACATCTAATTCCCAAATGACATACCAAGCAACCGTTATAGTACCCAACAACAACGAACTATTATCATGATCAACTAAATTCTCAAAATAACACTAGAGTACCAAGCTCCAAATCCAAAACTACTAGGAGAAGATACATTATCACTATTAGGATTCATCCTACAACTTAAGTCCTATTTTCCATGATCAAATACAACCTGAAATTTGCTCAATCCAAAAACACATATTCTAACATAAGAATTCCAAAATACATTACACTTATTCTCTGAGCCTTACAAATGGAATACCCAATCCATTAGAGAAAAGATGCAGGAGCAACGAGATAGGAAACGATAAGGAATCTCAAAGAGAACACAAGAATAAATAAGGCACGAGATTACAAGAGAGGAGCGCTAAAAATAACGAGGTCAAGGAAGAGACAAAGCAGATGGTAGAGTTATGAAGATATCTGAATAAGAAAGAAGATACGAGCACGCGATTTCTTAAAGATCAAACTTGACAAAAACATTCAAGAATGGAAATGAAAAGGGACAATGGCACGGGTAATGGTTTAAGGTTTAATCCACCAAATTTCTCCTTTCAAACTTAAGGCGATAGTAAAACAACTTAATTATTCCTTTACAAAGGCCTCTTACAAGGGACCATCATACTACGTACAATCATCAAAGTAAGGTACACCTAGTGCAACAGGAGCTGGGGCACAGGGCAGGGCAGAATTAACATAGGGACAAGGAGCAGGCCATAGGGGGGATCAAGGGGTGAGCATTGGTAACCAAGGGGAGGTCTTCATGGGTATCCAAGGGTCAATCTGGGGGCAAGGGATGGGTAACAAAAGGGGGAGCTGCAAGCTGAGCCATGTTGGCCAGGACACGAGCCAGGACACGAGCCAAGACACGAGCCAAACAAGCCAAAGACAAGCCCACCAACACCCCACCACAAAATCACAAAAACAGCCTACACCAGTCACTTGGGGAAGGCATAACTACCACCACACTCTGAACCACCAGCTACCACCAAGCCCAGCTAAAACCTTACCCACCTAGGTCCAAAAAAGTCCTACGGAACCAGTTCCAAAACACAACACAACTACCCTAAAAATCCAAATCAAAACAGCCTACCCAAAGCATAAAGCATAAAGCAGTCTTTCCATTTCTAGCTAAAAACTGAAAGACTATCTCCAAAAGTCTTTCCTTGTCTTCCCTACTATTAGAACTACTGCAGAAGAAGGGCAAGGAGCATTGATGAGCCTCGTCCACAAGTTCCAAGCCAACACCAAGCAACAAGCACAACCTGGAGCATGTCATTGTCAAATGTCTGCATTTTGTCTGTTTTATTGTTTTTCTTTTAGCATTAGCAGTCTGTATTTCTAGCCAGTATTTTGTCATCTTTTAATAGTTAATCTTGGCCCTTAGATGATACTCTAGGGTTGTAATCAGATCAAGCATTGAGGCCTATATAAGGACCCATGCTCTTTTGTACAAGGCAGTTGATTATTGAATGAAAAAAACTTGAGCATTGTTCTCATTTCCAAAATCTTTCCAACTTGTGCTTTGTCTTAGTTGAAAGTCAGGCCTGATAACATCCTGTGCTAGGCTGTGGTTGTTGATCTAAGTCTGTGGCAAGTTAGATATCCATGTGCATAGACTGTGGGGTGTTTGCTTGTTGTTTAGTTCAAGTCTGCTTACCTGTGCTTGGCTGTGGTAAGGAGTCTTAGCTAGTCTAGTTTGTTGTTTGATTCCCTGTGTTGAGCTGTGGGAGTTGAGTAACATCCATATCCAGTGCTAGATAGGAGTCTAGGGTCCAATTCCTAACCCACCCCTATAATATCACTGCAATTCTGGCATCAGAGCTTTGGTTGTGAGGCCATTGTTATCCTAACTACAACAAAAACACAAAAAATAAACCAATGAGTGAAGAGAGGCTTGCAGGTATTGAAGGCAAGGTGGATCAGCTAGCAGGCACTGTAAATGTAGTGCTGGCTGCCTTGAACACTGTCATGGAGAGCATTGCTCCTCCACTGAGGGGAAGACCACCCCCTAGAGGCAGAGGCAGAGGTCGTGGCCACATGGGCATGGGAAGAGGACATCCCCTGCAGGAGGAAGAAGGGTCAGACTCAGGAGAAAGCAACAGAACCTATGAGGAGATTCCAGAGCACACTGACAAACATCTCAAGGTAGAAATTCCTGAATTCTCTGGTAGTTTAAACCCTGATGATCTATTAGAATGGATTAGGGATGTTGAGAAGGTATTTGAATACAAGAGTTACTCTGATATTAAGTCTTTTAAAGTTGCTGTGCTAAGGCTGAAAGGGTATGCATCCCTATGGTTTGACAACTTAAAGCACCAAAGGATTAAGGAGGGTAAGGAACCTCTTAGGTCTTGGTCAAAACTGAAAAAGAAAATGCTAAACAAATTTGTCACTAAAGACTACACCCAAGATCTGTTCATTAAACTATCCAAACTGAAACAAGAAGAGAGGGCTGTGGAGGCATACCTCAGGGACTTTGAGCAATTGACTCTCCAGTGTGAGGTCAATGAGAAGCCTGAGCAAAGGATTGCCAGATTCTTAGAGGGTTTAGATAGGAGCATTGCTGCTAGAGTTAGGATGCAACCTTTGTGGTCCTATGATGATGTTGTCAACCTGGCCTTGAGGGTTGAGAAAATGGGGAAAACCAAACCAGCTCTACCTAAGCCTGTTACTAGACCTGCATACAAACCTTACAGTGGTATTAGGATGGGAGAGGCCCCTAAGACAACCAGCCAATCAACCACAGACAAAGGAAAGGGAGTTGTGAGCTCTAAACCCAACCCCACCCCAACTGAGAACAAAATCAGATGTTTCCAATGCCAAGGTTATGGTCACTTTAGGAAGGACTGTCCTTCTAAGAGAACCATGACACTTATGGAGGTAGAAGAGGGGGAGAAGGAGGGATTAGTTGAGTATGAGGTTGATGACAGCATGATGCTAGAGGTAGTGACAGCTGAGGAGGAACCAATGCAGGACTTGGTCATGGCTCACCCTGACACAGGCCATAACTTGGTCCTATGGAGGGTCATGCACTCTCAACATACTCCATTGGAGGATGACCAGAGGTCCTTAATATTCAGAAGCAGGTGCACCATTCAAGAGAGGGTCTGCAACTTGATCATTGATGGGGGGGGTTGTACCAATGTGGCTTCCATCACCCTAGTGAACAAGCTAAGTCTGATTACTCAAGAGCATCCACACCCCTATAAACTGAGATGGCTTAACAAGGGGGCTGAGGTGAGGGTTGATAGGCAATGCCTGGTGCCATTCTCTATTGGGAAGGTATACCAAGCTGAGGTATTGTGTGATGTAGTACCAATGGATGCCTGTCACCTACTACTAGGGAGGCCTTGGGAGTTTGATAGAAACACCACTCATCAGGGTAGGGATAACACCTAGAGCTTCAGGCATGGGGGAAAGAAGGTAACTTTGACACCTCTACCACCCAACCAGAGGAATTATGGGAGTCCCAATGTGCCAGAGGAGGTCAATGGGGTGTTGTTTTTATCAGAGGCAGCTATGATCAAGGAGATGAAGCAAGAACAACCTGTGATCATCTTGCTATCTAAGGAAGTAACAGAAGGGGAAGGTTCCAAATTGCCTGCAGAGGTTGAACCTTTGATCTTGAGATACAAGGAGGTTTTTCCAAGAGAGTTACCAGATGGACTACCACCCCTAAGGGGGATTGAGCACCACATTGATTTGGTCCCAGGTTCTGTGCTGCCAAATAGGCCAGCCTACAGGAGTGACCCAACTGCCACCAAGGAGTTGCAGAAGCAGATTGAGGAGCTTATGAGCAAAGGGTTTGTGAGGGAATCCCTAAGCCCTTGTGATGTACCTGCTCTACTAGTGCCCAAGAAGGATGGCACCTGGAGGATGTGCACTGACAGCAGGGCAATCAACAACATTACAGTCAAGTATAGGTTCCCCATTCCAAGGCTAGATGACATGCTTGATGAGCTAAGTGGAGCTCAGGTCTTTTCCAAAATTGATCTAAGGCAGGGTTACCATCAGGTGAGGCTCAGAGAGGGGGATGAATGGAAGACTGCATTCAAAACAAAACATGGTCTGTATGAATGGCTTGTCATGCCATTTGGACTATCCAATGCACCAAGCACCTTCATGAGGCTTATGACAGAAGTATTGAGGCCTTGTTTGGGCAGGTTTGCTGTGGTTTACTTTGATGACATCCTAGTGTATAGTAGCAGCAGAGGGGAACATCTCAGGCACCTTGAAACAATCTTTGGGATCTTAAAGGAACAGAAGCTGTATGGGAAGCTAGAGAAGTGTACCTTCATGGTTGAGGAGGGTGCATTTCTGGGGTACATTGTGTCAGGAAGAGGAATCTCAGTTGATCAGGAGAAGGTTGCAGCCATTCAAACATGGCCTACACCTAAAACCATCACTGAGGTGAGGGGGTTCCATGGGTTGGCTTCATTCTATAGGAGGTTCATCAAGAACTTCAGTTCAGTTGTAGCACCCATCACTGAGTGCTTGAAGAAAGGGGAGTTCCAGTGGACTGAGGAGGCCCAACAATCCTTTGAAAGGATCAAGAGGTTGATGTGTGAGACTCCAATCCTTAAACTACCTGACTTTGATCAGCTGTTTGAGGTGGAGTGTGATGCTAGTGGGGTTGGCATTGGGGAAGTGTTGATACAAGGGCAAAAGCCAGTTGCTTATTTCAGTGAGAAACTGAATGGTGCCAAGCTCAAGTACTCCACTTATGATAAGGAATTCTATGCCATCATCAGAGCAGTCATGCATTGGGGGCACTACTTGAAGCCAAAGCCTTTTGTTTTGCACTCAGATCATGAGGCATTGAAATATATCAGTGGCCAACACAAGCTGAATCACAGGCATGCCAAATGGGTGGAGTTTCTACAATCCTTTACTTTCTCTAGCAAGTATAAGGAGGGGAAACAGAATGTTGTGGCAGATGCACTGTCAAGGAGGCATTCTTTGTTAGCAGTCATGGAGCAAAGGGTGTTGGGGTTTGAATTTCTGAAAGAATTGTACAAGGAGGACCCTGACTTTGCTGAGGAATGGATCACACAAATTGGAGGAGGAAGGACTCAAGGGGGGAAGTACATGCTGCAGGAGGGGTTCTTGTTCCAAGGAAACAAGCTATGCATTCCAAGGGGTTCTTACAGGGATCTACTCATCAGGGAAGTACACTCAGGAGGACTAGGGGACACTTTGGGGTTCAAAAGACACTTGAAATACTGCAGGATCAATTATACTGGCCCAGGATGATAGGAGATGTTCAGGTTGTCCTCAGGAGGTGCTCCACATGTCAACAAGCCAAGAGTTCTTTCCAGACTGGACCTTACACTCCACTACCAGTGCCAAACAAACCTTGGGAGGATGTGAGCATGGACTTTATTGTTGCACTACCTAGGACACAAAGAGGTAAGGATTCTGTAATGGTTGTTGTTGACAGGTTTAGCAAGATGGCTCACTTTGTGGCCTGCAAGAAGACTGAGGATGCTGCAAGTGTTGCTGAGCTATACTTGAAGGAGATTGTGAGACTACATGGGGTTCCTAAGTCAATAGTCTCAGACAGGGATGTTAAGTTCATGAGTTCCTTCTGGAAAACACTATGGAGGCTCTTGAAGACCAGGCTTTTGTTCAGCACCTCTCACCACCCTCAGACTGATGGCCAAACTGAGGTCACAAACAAGACTCTAGGGAGGATCTTGAGGTGTCTGGTAAGCAAGTCATGGAAGGATTGGGACTTGAAGCTAGCTCATGCTGAGTTTGCTTTCAACAGAGCACCCTCATCTGCCACAGGTCACAGTCCATTTGAGGTTGTCTATGGGATTAATCCACGTATGCCACTGGAATTAGCTAACATACCAAGGGAGGAAGTGAACTTTGATGCAAAGAGGAGGGTTGAGCAGATGGTGAAGCTTCATGAGTCAGTCAGAAAGCAAATAGAAAGGGCAAATGAGAGGTACAAGAAACAGTCCAAGGTTCCTAGGGCCAAGAAGGAGTTTGTGCCAGGGGATTTAGTGTGGCTCCACTTGAGGAAGGAGAGGTTCCCAGCTAGGAGGAAGAACAAACTCATGCCTAGAGCTGATGGTCCATTTGAAATCATAGAAAGTGTTGGTCCTAATGCATACAAGGTTGATCTACCAGGAGACTATGGGGTTCATGGCACGTTCAATGTAGGGGATCTTAGTCCATACTATGGGGGTTCTGGAGATGAGGAGGCTACAGGCTTGAGGACAAGCCCAAATCAACCAGGGGAGGATGCAGCAGGAGCTGGGGCACAGGGCAGGGCAGAATTCAACACTAGGGACAAGGAGCAGGCCAAGGGGGATCAAGGGGTGAGCATTGGTAACCAAGGGGAGGTCTTCATGGGTATCCAAGGGTCAATCTGGAGGCAAGGGATGGGTAACAAAAGGGGAAGCTGCAAGCTGAGCAATGTTGGCCAGGACACGAGCCAAGACACGAGCCAAGCAAGCCAAAGACAAGCCCACCAACACCCCACCACAAAATCACAAAAACAGCCTATACCAGTCACTTGGGAAAGGCATAACTACCACCACACTCTGAACCACCAGCTACCACCAAGCCCAGCTAAAACCTTACCCACCTAGGTCCAAAAAAGTCCTAGGGAACCAGTTCCAAAACACAACACAACTACCCTAAAAATCCAAATCAAAACCGCCTACCTAAAGCATAAAGCATAAAGCAGTCTTTCCATTTCGAGCTAAAAACTGAAAGACTATCTCCAAAAGTCTTTCCTTGTCTTCCCTACTATTAGAACTACTGCAGAAGAAGGTCAAGGAGCATTGATGAGTCTCGTCCACAAGTTCCAAGCCAACACCAAGCAACAAGCACAACCTGGAGCATGTCATTGTCAAATGTCTGCATTTTGTCTGTTTTATTGTTTTTCTTTTGGCATTAGCAGTCTGTATTTCTAGCCAGTATTTTGTCATCTTTTAATAGTTAATCTTGGCCCTTAGATGATACTCTAGGGTTGTAATCACATCAAGCATTGAGGCCTATATAAGGACCCATGCTCTTTTGTACAAGGCAGTTGTTATTGAATGAAAAAAACTGAGCATTGTTCTCATTTCTAAAATCTTTCCAACTTATGCATTGTCTTGGTTGAAAGTCAGGCCAGATAACTTCCTGTGCTAGGCTGTGGTTGTTGATCTACGTCTGTGGCAAGTTAAGATATCCCTGTGCATAGACTGTGGGGTGTTTTGCTTGTTGTTTAGTTCAAGTCTGCTTACCTGTGCTTGGCTGTGGTAAGGAGCCTTAACTAGTATAGTTTGTTGTTTGATTCCCTGTGTTGAGCTGTGGGAGTTGAGTAACATCCATATCCAGTGCTAGATAGGAGTCTAGGGTCCAATTCCTAACACACCCCTATAATATCACTGCACCTAGATTTGATAAATCGACTACGACCCAATTCATCCACCCTTTCATATAACACGGATTCCCAATTGCGGAATTGCAACTCAAGCATAGTAACATTCTCTCAACTCCATAATTTGTCACATTCCCAAAGGTTTCAAAAAACCGAAGAACCAATAAGGAATTCTCCATACTAATCTCTTTTCAACTCCTACAACCCACAAGGTAGAACACCGAACAAAACGTCATTATCAACATCATATAGCCCACTAGTTCATTATTAACAAAGTACAACCTCAAGTCAAACATCATCATTAACGTCCCAAGGTATTTCCATCATAGCTCACATCATAATCCTCAAGTAATATGGTTCAACTTACAACGAAACCTTACTACTTCAAACGAGTCTCCGATGCCATAAGATAAAATCATATCTTTAAATCCAAGAACTATAGCCAAATGCTTTTCCACCAAGCCTATACTCACAAACACACAATAGGAAACCAAACCACAAGACGTCACTTAACCTTAAAAGTATTTCGCACCTCAAGATATCATTTTAAACTTCTTATTTACACCAATTAGACATATCATAAGCATGGTCTTCAAAACAATACTAAACTTCTAAGTCCAAAAGACTAAATTACTAATTGTTTTAAGAAGTCATAGCCAACTCATTCAACCTTACACCATCGAATATCATGAACTATTTACACACAAGTCATGACAAGCATCAAGCATTAAAATCACAAACTTATCTTACTACCTTTCCTTAGAGTTACAACCAATCATCAATATAGGGTGAATTTAGATCTACACCATTTTCCTCAAATCACAAAATCATTCTAACAATCACTCATATTCCACAAAGTTCAAAGTTCTTCCGACCAAGTATAATATACCACAAGCCAATGGGTATGACATCCATAAAAATGTTACATGAGGAAGGTAAGGATACCAATGGTAAGATGGAGGAAACTATGAAGAGTAATTTCCAAGAGTCAACCAAGTTGGAAGAGAAAGAAGCACTTATATAGAAGGACGAGAGCATAATACAATAAGGACGAGAGAATTCATAGATGAGGAAGAAATACACTTCAATTAGGCTTGTCAATCTTCAACCTTCGGTAGAGGATACTTCTTCTAGGTAACACATGATCCACCTTAAGAAGGTAGATACAACAAACATAACATCACTCAACACAATCAACAAACAAGTTAGAACCTAACAAACATCAAGTACACCAAATACTACCACCTTAGGTCCTTAAGTCTACCCATCTCTCATTTATTATTTCAAGGTCAAGTAGTTTAAGTTTAGGGTTCACGTGTGTGCGTCGGGAGCGATAAAGCTCTGATAACAACTGTGACAACCCTCGCGAATGCGGAAATATAAAACATACAAGCATGTGAATTATATAGCGGAAATATGAAGTTTTTAAAACTTTTATACATGCAAGAAGAAGTATACGAGGAGTGTCAAATATTACAAACCAAAGTACGAAATAAACTACAACAAGAGACGAAGTCTCTCCAAATGTTAACACAGTAAAAGTGTTTAGCAAACAAGCTAAAATCGTCTAGAGGTGTTTCATCCAGGGACTACGCCCGCTAGCTCACACCCGAACCCAAAATATCATAGCAAAAATCCATCCAAATCAAGCAACCTGTTCATCCATGAAAAACATGAACGCCACAGTCAGTGGGGAGTAACTCCGGGTTCTCCCAGCCATATCACATTAAACGTACATAAAAGGAAATACAAAAGTAGAAGCATGCATATATAGATATACATGTGAAATACGATAAGGATAGATAGTCAATTCAATATATAATGATAAGAGCATAAGAAGTACAATCCGTAACCATCATGCTATAGATAGACTCGGGGAAGACACTCTTAGGCAACCGAATACGCTCACTAGGGCTTGCATCTCACCGTTAGCGGTATACGTTTGATAAGATTGAGACTCGACAAA